>JASGXE010013823.1:0-11353 GCA_030068105.1 Sinentomon sp. SZTP_YWyxl
ATTTTACTCTCTATAATATCCAATATTTCCAGGAAACTCTCATATTTTCTAGTATTCAAGGATACTGTCCTATATTTTCTAGTATTTTTGCCATTTTCAAGTATTTTACTCCCATATTTTCTAATAATTTTGACTTTTTCAGAAATTTTACTCCCTACAATGTCCAGTATTTCTGGGAAACTGCCCTATATTTTCTAGTAATTGTGGCTTTTCAGCAATTTTGTTCCAGGTGCGAGTGGTGTTGAAATTTTTAAATGCCTAAAAACGTATTTTTTGGAAGAGAATGAAGCCTCTTCTGGCAAATTCAGAACCAGTATTTCCTGGCCACTTGAAGTAAGTGACCAACAAACACATGGTTTGAATTTGTTCTTGGCATATGATACCCACCGATTAAAAGTAAAAAAAAAACTTATTCATCATGTGTGAGCACCCAGCATTTTGGCTAAACATTCCAAAATCTACGATAGGATAGGTGTACAATTCAAATTTTGCAGTTGTTCTCAGATGTAGTGCTTGTGTAAAATTTGAACTCCCAAACTTTCAACTGATATTTGATAGCCCCGATGAGGGGTGCTGAGGGGCCGCACTACTTCGTGGTGCGTGGCATAGCTGCAGGATGTGGGGGATGGTGATAAATACAGAGATACTACCCTGGCGGGTTGGGATGTGCACAGATGGATTTGGATCACCTTGGCCTTCAACTTGGTTCAGCTCGTCCCCTTACGCTCCTGTAGCTGGGCCAGATAAGTAGGTAGGTAGGTAGGTAGGTAGGTTAAGATTCAAGTTCGTCAGTTTCAAGTCAGCCCACATCTCAGAAGCCGTATCATCCACTGGTGCTTATATGAAGAAATGTGGATCAGCTGGATGGGTCATTTTATTGGCCCACACTTCCGGATGGCGGGGATTCGTCAGGGTTGCTCGGCGTCTCCATTGATATTCGTGGCCGTGATGGAAGCGGTACTTCTTACCACGTACGAGGCATTGGAGGACATCATGAGTCTTGACACCTTTGGGCTCCCGGTCATCCTCACCTTTGCTGATGACATTCTCATCATGACGTCATCGCTAGCACATCTGACAACGATTTCACGAGACCTCCTGTGCACGATAACCGGAACAGGTCTGAGTATCAACTACACTAAGTCTGCACTCCTGAGAAGATCCCCCACCACTCTGCCACCGCTCCACCCATTTGTCCTGGAAGGACGCAACATCAAGCTAGTCCACCATCTCCGATATCTGGGTGCACATTTCTGGGATACACATGAACGCTACTCGCTACACACCCCAAGGATTCGACTAGCGCAGTCAGCATTTCTCCGAATACGTAAAATGGTTGAGCATCGACTACCTTGGTTCATCGCACGAGCACTGTACACCTCAGTGGTCCGACCCACGTTGATGTTCGGATCGGCCGGGCAAGTTTTAACTAAGGCGGAGCGCACCAGAATGCGTCGATGGGAGAGACATAGACTTTGGGAACTGGCGGCACTTGCAAGACGGAACATCCGGAGTGTGCGGCAGGACTTGCGAGGACGGACCATCGTTAAACATTTGGTGGCTGCTCAACTCCGATACTGGGCACATATCCAACGTCGGCCTCCAAATCACCCTCTCCGTAGGGCTGACGGATATCGTTTGGGCCGAAGAAAGGTAGGCCGGCCAATTCACACATGGAGAGAATCACTGGACTACTGTTGGCGGCAATATCCATTTCCACGGCAACAATGGGAACACAACGCACCTTGCAAGAAAGAAATTCATCGCATGTCGGAGGTTATTTTTACTCAGCATGACAGTTCAGAACAGGAGGAGGAAGAAAGTGGGGAGGATGACCTGGAGCTCTGAGGTTCACTTGGCAGGAAGTGGGACAACACGATTCGTGTCCTACGTTTGGTATGTACCATGTAAGTCCTAGATCCTTATATACATGAACATTGATCTCCTACTGTTAGCCTGACAAGCGGCGGTAGTGCATGTGGGATCACTTCTCTCTCCGACTATCCTCTTTTTGCCACCCTTCCTCGGGCAGAGAGGCCCAAACGGGCTGCGAAGCAGCGTGGAAGGGGACTGGCCAACAACAACAACAACAACAAACTTTCAACTGATATTTGATAAAATACAGTGCATCCCCTTTTACAGGTGCATCCCCAGTTTTGAATTTTATTTGGGCAGCTGCTGGCTGCCTTTCGAATGCATTGCCAACTCTGATTTGTCCTGTGAAGAATAAAAACTTTTGGTTTTCCTCACAAAATCATAAGCATGAAGTGCTGGTACCGGTAGCGTACCGGTGGTGATCCCAAATCCAGCCATGGCAGATAAATTAAGTGATGTAAAGGTGTCCTAAAAGTCCCATAATTTGATGTTTGTCTTTTTTAATGTCCTTTTTTTTTGTTTTTTTTAGTCCTATAAATACTAGGTAGGTTCCTATTTATTTTTGGGAAATGCTGCGAGGCCTGCATTTTTTACTTTTCAGATTGTGAAACTGTGAATTTAATTAAATAATAATTCAATTGTTTGAAGTGTGTTATTCTGGAAAAGATCTATCAGATAGAATCCAAAACGCACGCTGTCCACATGGTCTTGATTGGCAAGAATATTGGAACAGATTTTTTCACACATTTCTTTTTTCAAAAAATTTTGCCAAGAAAATTGTTTGAACGTAAAACATGAAAAAAACATGATGCAAAAAATTTAGAAAAGCAAACATATTTTAGGACCATTAAGGACAAAATTGCAATGAAGTTCATGTGACTTTTTTTAGAAAACAAGCAACAGTCTTCACTACTTAGTATATTATTTTTTTATTTTTCACTATGCAAAGAATTTGGTTGCTGGGACATACACGTGTGTTATTTTCTGTAGCGCAAGTGCGAAACAGATGTTCAAAATGAGTTTTTAAATACCTAATTGGGGTCGGTTCTGCAATACAAAATGCATTTTTGCTGATGGAATGATTTCTATTCGAAAATGATGTATGATTTCAACAATTTCTATTGCAGCAATGATGAGCAAAAGCAGCTTTTTTTGGGACTTAGGCCTATTCGAAAAAAAATATGTTTAAGGGGGGCAGTGGTCAAAATACCATCTTCGATGTTTATGGACCGATTTGGTTCTAATTTGGCACACACTTGGGCATCATGGTTGGCGGTTTCGTATAGACAAAATTATGGTAATCTACCTCAAGTGGTTCCCAAGTTATTCACAAATAACTGGTCAAAATAGTGCAAAACTTTTCTCGCATGCTGTGGGAAAAACGCAAGACATTTTGTGATCTGGTTTTCACCAAAGTTGCCCAAAAAGATGTACTTTTTGTCTGATGAAGTCAGTTTTTCGACATTTCACTTGAAAAGTGGATAAAAAACACTCGGAAACAGCAGTTATGTAACTAGCAAGCATGTAAAATGAGAAGCACATGCAGCAAGTTAGATTTTGAGCCAAAAATGTATTTCTGACTTCAGTAAAAAAACACACTTTTTTCGTCCAGTGTGCCAAATTTTACCTCTGTAGCACTTCTGGTGGTTGAGAAAAAGCAAGCGGAAGTTCAAAAATTCCCGGAAAAACGAAAGGGGTAAAAATACACATTGAATTTTGTGGATTTTTCAAGTAAATGAGAAATATGCTGTCACGCGAAAAAGTGTCGCGTGGGAATTGAGATAGTTCTTCAACCAATAAAGCTACACTAATGGCAATTATATCATTGGAATCGGCATGAAACGGACTATTTGGTGGTGCCTATGTGAACAAAGACAAAAAATTAAGTTTTTTCCATTTTCTGACCCCCCGCCCCCCACCCCTCACCCCTTAATGTGTATGCTGAATATCAGTTCTGGTGCAATTTGCGAATTAATATGAAGATAGATGGGATAGGGCTTAAATCTTTATTTCATTTTTCCAATTTTGGCCAGAAATTGTTTAGAAGTGTCCTATAAATGTCCTATAATCTTGCACCCAAATTGTCCTATAATGTCCTATAAAATGGGAAAATATGTCCTATATGTCCTATTATATTTTTCTAAAAGTGGCTGGGATCCCTGCCCTGTGCACTCGTCTGATGGGGCTCGTGAGGTCCAACAGCTTTCGGATCAAATCAATGAAAAAAACACCATGACTCAATTGTTTGCAGACAATATTCCTTTGTTGAGGTTGGCAAATCACAAGAAAATGGATGTCCTCCTCAGTTCTCATTCCTCCGATTTCAACAATCTTCATACGGGAAGGTGCCACTTGGCTGGTGCTGCCATCTACATCAGTGTTTTAAATTCATTCGAGAAAACGGCTAACCATGAAAGTGCAAGCAGTAATTGGTGCCTTGTCCAAACAAAGCGTGCCATTTTCGGCTGAAACATTTCTCAGACTCCTTTTTTTTCTTTGCTGGCAAGGACTATTCCTAATGGTAGGATTTTTCTCGGATTGAAGTCTGGTCAGGGAAATAGAATTGAAAATCTGTCGCCTGTATCATGTTTTGCAATATTTATTCTCCTTCTCCACCGACTGAAAAACTATGCTCAGGCTCAGATACTTTTTCAATCAACTCTGGCAAGGAGAAGCCATGACTCACGACAGGGTACCGATGGTTTGTTGAACACAACAGTTGGTAGTGTCAAATTCATACAGGGTATCCCAAGACAACCAGAGCCAAAGTTCAAAAGTGCGCTCTCGTGATGATTTGAAGCATCTCTGGAAAAAGAATGGCAGCAATGATTGGCATGTTGCATTACATGATGCCAGCGAAGGAGGTGGTCGATTGAGATATGCTAATTTGAACAATTGAACCAGCCCTGTAATGGCTTTCCTTCACCCTTGGAAAGCTTCATCATGTTCAGGCTGAATGCCCAATGATGCTGCCATCAATTGAGCTAAAAAATGCAATTGAGTCGGAGCTAAATTTGTCCAAGATTAATGTGAAAACAAACAGTGGCACCATGGATGCTCGGGCGAATTACGATTTTCGTTGTTATCGTAATGAATGACTAAGGGCCACCAGAGGAGGTCAGTCACTAAAACACTTCAGTCTCATTCTTCCAGGAGTAGTTAGTTTTCAATTGTTGTTCAGACAAAGTAATGGTTCCCACCGGAAACAAGACCTACGTAGTTCAAAAAAGTGAAAAATATCAAAACATGTCCATCTGTACAAAACATGTTCATTGGTGAAACACTTCAAAAAACCAAAATAAAATAACTAGGGGCCGCGTGCATGCGCGGGTAGGCTGAGCGTCTTCGGTTTTTGCTGTTTGTCGCCGCTGACCTCTGCCTTCGACTTTCGTGCCAAAAAATCTTTTTTTGGTTGCGAATGCGCCATTCAAAATGATCTCTCAAACATAGTATTCCGCCCTGTGATGGAAGATCCAAGCAATGATATGATGATTTTCATTGAGCAGTTCTGACTGCGAGTTTACTTGTTCAGAAAAGACGTATGTACTCCTGGTGTCAACAATCAACCTCTGCGTCGGGCCACCAGAAATCGGTACCACTTAATGAAAAATAAAGTCGGGGTGCCATTTGCCTGGGACGCCGAAAAGTTCACCAACAGTTCGCCAGAAAACAGATGTTTTCCCAGAAAGCAGTGTGCCCCTGAGATTGCTGCAACTGGCACGACCAGATTCTCAGCGAAGAACTGCAACCGATCGAGGAATAAATACGGGTTTGACGCTTGCTCCAGGTTGCGAGGTAAATTATGCCACTGAAATACGGTGCAAATTTACTTCGCAATTCGGAGCTGTAGCGTAAACCCAGCGTTGATTACTCCACTTGTCAGAGTCTGCTTCTCATGTACACAGATCTTGCTGAAGCTGCTTGTCTGCTATGTCAAGATGAAGTTTGAGGCAAAAAAGTCGAAAACGAGCTTCTCTGGCAAAGGGCTGGTCTAAAAAGCAGAAGATGAACTTGAATACCTGTTCCGCCGCACTCATCGAAATTGGATGAGATTGCCTTCCGCGAGATCGGCGTTCCAAGTCGGAAACAAAAACAGAAGAGGGAACGCCATTGACACATCCTTTTTGTGCTAAAACACCAGTTCGGTCGTTTTTCCAGTAGGTACTAATGACGGTTTACTTCAAGTTCGGTACTGAAAATGCAAATTCCCGGCGAAACGGCGTTGCATAATTGTTCTCGTCGGCACTTTGCGGTACAAAAAATAAAATTACTGTCAATTTCCTGTGACGAAAACCTGAGTGGGTCAACTTGACACAGGTTGACATAGCCGCGGACACAGGAGTGGTTGCCTTTGGCTTGAAAGACGGGAACAATGGGGTGTAGGGTGTGCCAGTGCATCCATCTGTTCATCGATGGCATAGACAAACACCGCACGGCAGTTGATGCGACACGACCACTGTATTCAACAAGTTAGCCGCTGTGAATTTTCCTCTGTTCTTGCATTTGCAAACAATCAAATCCGAAAAACACCACACCAGTGACAAACAGTGACAAGCACCACAGAACTGAAACGAGAAAATGGCAAATTCACCAAAGTTCTGTCCTCGCAGGTTTGAATGACTTCTCGCAACATTTACTGGAGCAGCCCCTTTCTACTTAGTCGAATATGACTGTTTGAGCTATTTCTCTGGCGTTTTGTTCAAAGTGCCGGTCCCGGGACAGTTTTGACGATGTCCTGGAAAAGGCTCAGTTTGAAGGCACTGGATGTTCATCAAAATGCATTTGAGTTTCCGAGAGCAATGACTGATGTGAGAATCCATCTTGATCGACTCCCCTTCTGACTTTTTCCTATTGGCGTCACCAAATCCACAACTGTCGCTTCAGCGTCCCCCCTTAAAGTTTCCTGCGTTTTTTTTTTTCAACTCCCTTGTCAAAACATCGTGTCCGCTTCTTGGACATTGCTCCTTGAGTTTTAAGAAATTATTGACAGTCATAGGACGCCAAAAGCAAGGCCTTCACAAGGCCAACGACACGACCAGACATTCTCAAAGGCACGGGTCTTAGGGGGTAAGACATTTCACGGAGGTGGGGCGTCTGGGGCTGAAGAAGCTGAAGAATTTTAGAAAGTTAGGCTTCATTTCCGGTGCTGAATTTGTGTTCTTAAGGCCAAAATGATGCCGGAGATGGTTGCAGTCACTTTCTTATCTTTTCGAGTTCAATTAGGAAATACCCTGACTTTTCCCATTTTTGTGGAAGTTCCCTGACTTTTCCAGAAGGAAAAAATTTCCTGACAATTCCAGGTTTTCCAGAATGGTGGGCACCCTTTGGCTCCAAAAAACTGAGAATGAATTTGTTGTAAAATTCATGAAATGAAGGCCAGGGTCCCCCGGATGCCCGAAGACCAGGGGGGCCCTGGCCTTCGGGCATCCGCGGGGGCTGGCCTTTCTTCGGCCAGGGGGACCCCCTAACCCCTCCCCCGAATGGGAATGCTCCTGAAATTGATCAAGGAGGTGGTTTTTCTTTGAAGGTCCCCTCTTAGTCCTTTCGGCCAAAGGCTAGAGGCCCTCTCGCCTTTGGCCAAAAGGAACCAAGCAAGGGTCCCCGGGCTCCGACCAGGGGTGGGCCCTGGCCTTTGGCCATGGGGGTGGCTGGCCTTCGTGCCGGGGGGTAACCCCCCTACACGAAGGCCAGCCCTATGGGAATACCTGCCCAGACGTCCATAACCTTTCCCAAAATGCTAAAATAATTGAATTTGAACACCAAAACCAACCAAGACACATTTCGACGCGTGTTCTTGCTCCAAAAACAAACATGCTTCCATGTCGCATTATCTCTTGATAAATTAGTCAAATGTTGTTCAAATGCAATGATTTTGGACTTTTTGGAAAGCTGGAAGTTTCCTCTACAACTCTTCCACAGGCCGAAACCACATTGAAACAGAAAAAATCGCGCAATCAATCAAAATATGTCAGTAATCCGGAATTCTTTTGACTCCTAACCAAAACACTTTCATTCCTGAAATAATTTCGTTTTACCTGCAAAAAGTTGAGAACCATAACATATTTAAAATCGCACTTTTTTCTGCTTTCTTCCATGGAAAATTTCATCAAAATCCGTCGTCTAGTTCAAGAGAAATGTAAGTTTCCTTGGGCGTCGCGCCGCGGTCCGCCATTCGGACGCATTTCAAAACTCAAGGAAACATCATCCGGTCCTGTGACGTCACACCAATTTTTAATTTCTGCGCAATGGCCTTGTTCACTCGGAGGCTACGGTTCGAATCCCAACTGGACACGAGCATTTGCCATGACGCAAATCATGTGGTCATCCTCCCTCGGCGAGGCACGGTGAATGAAATTTGCCAATCACAAATCGTGTGTGCATCCTCCCTCGGATACTCCACGTCGGTCATCCTGCGGGTTGGCTGTGCCATAAAACCGGCAGTGTCGGCAGTTGTGTGTGACTGAGGTCTTGCCACCTGCGGTCGGTGCTGCAGCGAAGGTGAGGCAGCCAGTGCCAGGTTGGTCAGGTACAGGTAGTTGGCCTGCTCCACATGTGGTGGAGCATTCGGACGGAACTGTTGATGCGAGTTCGACTGCAGACAACATTCAGAAATGTGCGTCCGGACTCGAAATCACATTGCGAAAGAGGACACAAAAAGTCGTGTCTCAAAAAAGCGCCGCTGCGTTCATTCCACTTCAAAAGCAGAAAAAACTAACTTTATAATTTCGGCAGTGTCAGAAACAACGATCACCCCGGTGAGGTGAAGAAAACAGTGACCAGAGACAAGCTGTGGAAACAGACTTGAAATTGTTGCATGAACTCGCCAGAACGATTGAAACATCTGTTTGTGCAAAGTCGCATTTAGCGAAACACCCTTTTCTTCATTGCCTTCAAGAGAAAAGAAGGCATTTCTGTCCTCTCACTGTGCTCTCACAGAGTAAAAAGGAGCCCTTACACTGGACTTTTTTTTATTGACTCACGGAGTGTTCCATCCTGCAGTTTTTACGAACCTGAAGGCAAACGTGCTCGCACGAACTTTCAACAATGATTGATGTTTGTATTTTTATGGTACCCGTGTCAACACGTGAGGGTCGCACTGATTTCGGGGACCCTTGTCAACACGTGAGGGTCGCACTGATTTCGATTTTGCAATGCAGAACTTACCGAACTCGGAGACAAATTTTCAACTCACCCAAGTTGAATGCGGTGTGGATTTTCCGCCGTGCATTGTCGGCTTTGCAACAATGCATTTCATTTTGCGCGAGGTGGCGAGGTATCTCATCTGTTTTGCAATGTGGTGCGGCGCAAAGGAACGCTGGGCCAGCGGGAGCAAGAGTGTGCATGCATGCATGCCGTTCGAACCAAATTCTCGTCTTGTAAATTGGAAGGACCTTTGGGAAAATGGTTGGCATTTTTCTACCACTTCAAGGATAAGACCCAAAATAGGACGTTTGCGTCCCCAAATTCCAAGCTTTCCAAAGAGCTATTTAAATCTTCGCAACTCCTCCTACTTCTTGAGATTTTCTATCACAAACGAATGTGCTTCGAAACCATTTTTTCTGCGGTAGCAGCAGCGAATCTGAAAACGTAGGCTTCGCTACGCTCAGCCAATAAAAGACTTGAAAAGACAAAACAAATTGGACACGCATAAAAATTGAACAGTAAAAACGTCTCGTGCCCATATCACTCTCAGAGATCACGAGATCTCCATTAATGCTCCGGCCTTCACTCATCACTGCACAGGCTTCAAATGATTTGGTCAAGGGAACTTTTTTATAAACTCAGGGTCAGGTATGAAATTTGTGCTAACAATTCTTAATTTCTTGAACTTCAGTTCCTGAGCTTACTTTTTTCCTTGCTCATATTTCAGCATCGAGGACCGAGCTCCGCTGTTACCTCAGCCGAAGTGAGGTCTCCCAGAAGCAGAGCATCTCCCCGAAGTGAATCAGGTCACCAGAGTCCAGCACAGAACAGTTCAGGCTCGTCTGGGATGCTCTCCTCCGAGGGAGACAGTTCCAACAGCAGTGGTGGTCTACCTCTTCTGATGTCCTCACCACGTGCTAGCTTCAGCGTCAGTCATGCGAACAGTCCTCGGTCACCACATCCGGGGACTTCTTCTCAAGATCCCGACACCAGTTCGAACAACCGAGATGGATTTCAGCTCATTGAAACGGCTTCGTTTCTGAATCAGCTTCCTCCGGAAATGTTTGGTACGTTTTCTGTTCGTGTTGTGAGCCAAATTGTGGCAAGTGATCATCGCACTTGAAAAGAATTTTGGAACACTTGTTTGGTCAGAATGTTATGAAAATGCCAAGTAAAATCCAACATTGCCTGACCAATATTTCTTGCAATGTAACTTCAAATCAGAAGAAACTGTTTACGTGAATTTGCTCAGCCTTCGCTGAGAACGTCTTTTTATCTGCAGATCGCTATTGCCTGCACTGAAACTGCATTTTTCGCATCATTTTTATGTCCAATTCGTAGTGGTGCATCATAAGTCAATTTGTTTTTTACTGGGGTGCATTTTTAGGAAAATGCCATCAATCCACTTTGGGTAGGAGAATCCAATTGGTGAGGTCATATTTTATGGAGCTTTTGGGCAATACAAATAATGCAATTATTGCAATGTTTTTTTGGAAGAACGGTTTTGAAACAATAAACTTTTTGGATTAACAGTTTGCCATGGGTCAAAATTGGAGGAATGGTGCTGTCATACTCATGCACGCATTACACGAAAAGTGGCAGCGAAATTAATTTACCCACGCATGTGTTTTTCCCATTTAATTGTTGCCTACGAAACTTTTTTTTCTTTTTATTATTTTGCAGGCGGTAGAAATTAAAGCACCAAATTCCAACAAAGCGTTCTAGAGGTGTCAAATTTTGACTTTGGCTACAAAAGAGGATCTTTAATTTCTGCAGCATAGAGTTTTTACCGAAATCAGAAATTTTTTCGTCGCAATTTTTTTACATGTATGAGTGTACATTAATTCTGCCGCCGCTATACATTAATCACACATTCCATTATTTCTTCTCCAATTGTGTTTGCAGACGAGTACGGCTGATGCTTCAGAGGCATCCTGCTCTCCATTCATGACGACATCTCCAGATAGACTGACAGAGTTGGCTGCGTCAATGGAGAACTGGATGCCTCTGAAACGTCAGCCGATGCTCGTCTGCAAGCAGAAGAGAGAGTGAAATCGTCTGGTGAGTGTGATCATTGCTGGGTAAAATCGTGTCAACATCCTGTGGGGGCTGGCAACCTTTGATGCTGACCTTCTTGGAGGTGCCAAGATCAATGTAGCTCACTCCTTCTGGTGGATATTCTCCTTCGTTTTTTGTGCTTCACGATTGTTGAGACATTTGCCGTTATCTCCAATTCCAGTTTTTCACTAGGCCAGTTTCACTTTTGAACAGTAGGCCAGAACTAGGCAAAAGGGCAAATCTGCATTTTGCCTCAGTCACTGCCCACTCACTCACT
>JASGXE010013824.1:0-12099 GCA_030068105.1 Sinentomon sp. SZTP_YWyxl
TGGTCTAGTATGATGAGTGCTGTCGTCAGAAATATGGAAAAACGTTTTTCCACCATTCATGCCTCCGAACTTAAATCCCCCGGATCCGTCTCCCCTTCAGAAGTTAAAATCCCCCGGATCCTTCTCTCCAACATGAGTTTTTTTTCATCGCAGCAAGAATTTTGCTGCTATTTCAAGAAGAATTAAAGCTTTAGTCAGAGTTTATAGAAATCATTTTGATTTGCACCCGAGAATAATCGATCACAAATCAGAAACAAAATCACACTAAAAATCGGCCTTTATCTCCAACGTAGTACATCGCCAATCAACATTCAGAATTCAGTGGTGGTTTCACATATTTTTTTTATTGAGTAACTTGACGCCATTGAGATTTCCGTTATCAATTTGAGGCGTGATGTTTCGGGGGTACCCAACAAAAAACAACAACTTTATTCAACGGCACCCTCGTTAACAAACGACTGAACTCAAGAAGGCTACCCCCGAAACATCACGCCTCATTATAACGGAGATCTCAATAGCGTCGAGTTCGTCATTTAATTTCTGTGACCATGCACTCACCAAGTTTCCACGCCTTGGCAGTGGTGGTTTGTTTGTTGCGAGACTTCCATTTCTGTGCACAATGCCACTCCTCCGTTGTTGTGAACGGTGCATCTGTTTGCTGAATTGACTATACCTATTAGGTTGAAGCTTGGAGTTGGTGACAGCTGGGAATAGGGAAATGCTGTTGAAAGACTCCATTTCTCTTTCCGTTAATGCAAAATTTATGTCGCATCATTTTTCAGATACTCGAGGGTGCCGGAATAAAGTTCCCTGACGCACGGTCGGCAGGTGTGTCCCTCCGCTCCCACAAGATGAAACTGCCGTCGGCAATCGGCCAGAAGAAGACAAAAGCCATCGAGCAACTCCTTCAAGAGCTTGGCATCGAACTGAATCCGATGCCAACCGAAGAGATAGCGACCCATTTCAACGAACTCCGGAGTGATATGGTCCTGCTCTACGAAATCAAGATGGCACTTGGCAATTATGAATTTGAACTCCAAACACTGAGGCATCAGTACGAGGCATTGGCACCAGGAAAGGTTCGTTTGCCATAAATATTCAGTTTTGTTAAACTTGTCTCGTTAGTGAAAGTGCAGGGGTGCCTGCCATCCTCACCTGGACAATCCAGGGATTTGGAAATTTGCACTGCACCTGGAAAACCTGGAATGTAAGGAAAATCCAGAAAATTGGAGGGAAAGTGAAAGCCTGGAAATAGCAGGCAAAAATTGGTGTTGATGGAAATTAAAAAATACCTACAGATTAATCGGAAGGAATTCAGTCAACTTCAGAGATGAGAATTGTCCAATGAATTGTATCCAATCTAATTGAAACTGCACAGCTATTGTGAACTTGGCCAGAATTGGAAAAAGACCAAACCCAGAGGAATGGACTCGTATGATCAGCATGGCAACAACGGAGGCCTGAAACTGCATGAAGAGAAAAGACACTCACAAATTTTGAACCAGCCCAGGAATTGGAAATATTGAAAATATGTCCTCATGGCATCTCGTGAGATCATTGTGGGTCACGCCTCTGGACTACAAAAATGCTCCCTTGAAGAGTGAGGGTACCCTCATGGAAAGCCCCTGAAACTCCATGGAATCCATGTTCCATGAGACTCCTTTGAAGCTCTAAGTCATGGGATTCTCACTGAACCCTCATTGGACCTTTGGGGGGACCATCAGCTGCAGGACCCATGGGGCCCTTCTAAAAATGTTGGACTCATGGGACATCGGATTGACCCCCCCACGGCATGGTCAATCTGAACTTTGCGGGACCTTCACTGAATCCCTTATCATATAAAACTGCATGAGACCCTCATGGGATACCTCTAAAATTGCACGGGACCCCGATGAGATCCTGTGAGACCAATGTAAAAGTGCCTCGTACCCTCATCAACGGCACGGGCGCCCTCTTTTGACAAATTACGAACGGGTAATGAAATGGCTTTTGATGTATCTATCATTTTGCCTCTTTTGACGACATGGGGCCCTCTAAACCTGCACAGACCCCATTTGAAATAATTTATCCTATGGATGTTTGTGGGACCCAAAATGCCTGCTTGCACCCATGGGACCCAAGGTTAAAACCCTTAAGTACAGCAATGGAGCAGTGAAACCCCTCAACCAATGCTTTTTAGGCAATCGAATGCAGTTTTGGAGAGATCACAATGATCCCATGGCCTGGAGCATCAAAATGGTCCCATGTGGTTTTACAGGATTACGTTTTCCCAATGGGGTGCCGTCAGCATATCAGGTTCACGTTGTAAGGGTCCCGTGATCTTGATGAACCATCCAGGCGGAAGGAACATCTAAACTGAACTGGTTTGCCTGCTTTTATTTCTCATCTGTTTCAGGGGTTTCCTCAGCCAAGTCAGAGTCAGATCGACCAGGCCAAGAAAGAGCCACCATGATCTTCATAACAGTTCCTCTCTCGACGTTCTGTCTTCTTTGGTTAACTCTAACTACTCTCCAAGCCATTTTCCCTGTGTTGTGTAAATAAACGTGTTTTGCATCGTTTTCTATTCTGTCACTGGGTGTTTTTTCTTTTCTTTCGCAAACACTAAAACAATTTATAATGGGAAACACCACTTTACAGTGGGTTTAAATGGCTTCAGATCAAACGCTGGCTCTCTTTCCTCCTTGAAATAATTTTTCATGTTGTGTGTCATTCTTCCAAAAAATATGGGGCAATGGCATACCCACACAAGCATGAATGAAATGATTTGAACAGAATATGCCTTTGAATGCAATTAATCTTTATTGTAAAACTAGTGTCTACAAGTTCAGTGCAAAAATCTTCATTTCACAAAAATATATTATTGAACAACCTGAAAAACAAATGCATTTATGGCAGACCTGGCTTTGGCAGGATGGGAAAATGCATAGGTGTTTTTGGATGTTTGATCCCAGGTGCACAGGAGTGTAGATTTGGGGACCAGACAGTTTCCATTAGTTTTGGCACACAATTTTGGCGGTCAATAATTTTATTTTGGCTTCACATGGCTGAGGACAGTGATCATGGGCAGGCATTTTGTGTAGTGGTGAGAAAATTACTTGCGACACAAGAAGCTGCCATTTTTGTCCTTCTGAGAAGACAGAATTGTCGGATTTCAGGTCCAAAAATGGGATTTCGATGCATGGGTGTGTCAAATCAATGACAGGAAACCAATATGGATGGGTTCCAGCCTTCCCCGAAAATCAAAAGATGACACCAATTTTGTCACCGCAAATGTATTTCGTGAGCAGCGAATATATTTTGTGACCCTGGTCAAACCATGTGGAAAATAATGGCTGCCACATCTGTTGGAATTGGAAAGGGGTTGCCTCCATTAAAAAAAAAGAATTAAAAAATCCTGCTTGATAATTCATGATCAGGAGAAATACCCACAGTAGTTATGATATCTCAAACTTCATTGGGACACTTCCACCTCTGATCTTACAACATTCGGAGCTCATTGCATGCCACCAACTTGGGCGTAATTTGAAATGATATTGGAAATGTGTGTTGCCTGCAAAACATGTCATTCGTGTATCTATCGTGTGAAACCTCATCAATCCCCATTGAAATTGAGTCACTCTGGGATGTATTTTGTAAAATATCGCCTTTTTAGAAATGTAAAATGCCAACCCTTTTACGGTATTCCCCGACGCGATTCAGCTTGGGAATTTTACTAAAAGTGGAATGATGGAAAGGTTTCGAATCTTCTCACGAAAATTCACTAACTTCAACTGTATGAAACAGCTGGTTGTGAATCTTTGCAAACAAAATTCACGGAAAATAAAACACGTTCGTAACAATATCATCTACAAAATGCCAATGGCACTGTCATACCTGCCTTACGTCAAATGCAAGAAAATGATTGTGTAAACAATTCAGTCCATCAGAAAATTCAGTCCTTATCTAAATTCAGTCACAAATCAATCTAAATTATTGCAAGGAATCTCGATGGAAGAAGTATCCAACTTCCCTACTGGCATCTTCATCTAAATCTGTACAATGGACGGCATTCAATGCAGACGACTTTCCAAGCATAGCTCTGATGCTGTTGGGGCTTACAACTCTGGCAACGTCAGGATCAGGTGGTCCTACGACCTTACGGAACCTCTGAACTATGTTAGGATCGGCATTGTTTTCATCATCAGTTTCGGTCACTTCAAGAACGACGCACGGACCTGAAGACAGTTCTGAAACCATATCCTGAAGGGGTGGGGGAGAGCGGAATGAGAGAGCGTTGTTTGATTGGCTAATTCGACTGACCAGCCTGCCTTTCTATAATAATTCAGAGGAACTCTCAATTGTCATAAAACCACCATGGTCGTATTACCCATTACAACTCACCCTCAGACTCCACTCAATCCATTGAGCTGAATCCGAGGGTGAGTTGCAATGGAGAATACCTCTCAATATCAGACCTTTGATGCTTGAAAATGTTGTGTCAAAATAATGTGAAGGTGTTTTGACAACCCCAAGCAAGTCGTGTTTGCGGTTGCATTCTTTTAATTCCTGCAAATCGGTTGCAGAATTCACAGACTACGGAAAAAATTGGAAGTAGCCACCATGTAAAAAGATTTCAATTCCCATATTCCAGTTGAGATGGTCAGAATAACATTCCATCACAATTGAAGCACGTGCACCACGAACGGGTTGAATTAAATTTACCATTTTGAATGAGAGGAGCCTTGTCCGTTCGTAGAGCTTATCTTATGAAACATATGCCTTGTCCGTTCGTAGAGTTTATCTTGTGAAACATATGCCTTGTCCGTTCGTAGAGTTTATCTTGTGAAACATATGCCTTGTCCGTTCGTAGAGTTTATCTTGTGAAACATATGCCTTGTCCGTTCGTAGAGTTTATCTTGTGAAACAACAGTTTCGCACCCTCAAGGGAAGCTTCTTTAGGTGTAAAATATTAAAGAGATCGATTGGAGAGATGAGATTTTTTAAACTTTTTTTCATCCAGTTTTAACTCCACCACATTCTTCAGTTCATCAATTCGTCGATTCCTCATCTCATCTCTTCCATCGATCTCTTTGATATTTTTCACCTGAAGAAGCTCCCCGTGAGGGTACGAGAAACTGTTGTTTCACAAGATAAACTCTACGAACGGACAAGGCATATCTAATTCGACATGATAAATTTCATCTGACATTCCATCAGCATCACCCAGCCTTCCAAGGCAAAAAGTTGGTTGCTTTTTTTAATTTTGTTTTTTTTTCTGTGCACCAGCTTTTCATTAATTCCTATTTCACCCTTCCACAAGCATCCCCGTTTTATTTACATGAGTCAAGAGTAAACGACAATCATTGAATCATCATTGGCTTGGCATACCCCGAATTCTGGAACAATTCCTTTGTAAACATCATGGAATTCCAGTGCCGACGCTCTATCCAACTGAAGCATTTCCATTGCTGAAATAACGAAACCGGAATCCTGAAATTGAAGAAGCAACAAAAAATGTCTCTTTTTGACAGCATGCTGACGAGGTTTTGTTTGGGAAAGAGACTCTTGCTTGGGTGCATTCGTGTCGAAAAAAAAACAAAAAGAAAATTGCACAGTACTGTGCAGTGCAAAAAATCTCCATAGCAGCTTGTCAACGTTTCGTCCTGATAAGGGACATGTGATGCGTCCGAAATGCTGTCCGACTGAGTCTACACTTGGTCGATATGGAGATCAAATGCCCACATACCAAGTATTTTTCATTATTTCTCCAGAGGAGTTCCTGTCCTGATCAAAGTTCTGTCACCGGCATACTGGTCAACTAGTTTCAGCAATGTCTTTCTTTCGGTCAACTGCCATAATTATGATTTTATACGAGAGTACCTATAAAAGTGCTCCTTCCGAGAAAAAATAGTCACAAATGTAAAAGGCAAACATTAGACCCTTAAAACACACAAACCCTTATCATGTTGATGACTTGTCCGGTCTGACCTTTCCGTACGACGTGTGGCTTCACAATGCAACAGGTGGACCGTTCTAATTTGGCTGTGCTCTTCATGCCAGGTGCACTTGGACTACCACCAACTTGACCTTGAGCAGATGTCAACCTGCTCTGACCTCTGACATTGGAACTTGTCACCCTGGAGGAGGGGGCAGGCTTCCCCGAACCGAACATCAACTGCAATTCCTGTTTGGAGAGGGGAGTTAAAAAGGTGGGACGCTATAATAACATAGGAAAAGAGTTAATCGATGACAACACACAGCGTCACCCTTCGTCGCAACTTTTCATTCAGAGGGGTTAAGTCGGCTCAGCTTGTCCAAAAAATTCAGTGTGATTGTTATGATAATTTTTTTCAGCACATGCAGCACGGACGGTTGCAGTTCGGAATACCTGCCCACATCTGAAAAAAGCTGAACTGGACGATCGCACACACGCTCAAGAAGCCAAAATGGGATAGGAAGATGAGGACGAGGTATTTAGGATAGGATAGGTTAGGATAGGTGTGTTGGGATAGGTTAGGTTGGGTAGGTCAGGTTAGGTTTGGTTTAGTTAGCTTTAAGTATATCACAGCGCAATGGTCTTTAAGTATATCACAGCGCAATGGTGATAACTCGTCCTGTCCAATGTCGCAGGTATTCCGAACTGTTACCGCACGGACGGTATAATCGCAAGGTGAAGACACAACAACGTTTGTGTTGATAGCAGTGCTTGATAAAGGTCCACACAGGAGGGACCGAAACGTCGCAAACATTGTGATTGCAATTACGAACGTGAAATTTGATTTACCAATTTTTCGATTGCGACATCATGCTGGCCATCGCATCAATGGCATTGAAGGCAAAGAACAAAGACTTCTTTCTCACGTTCGTTGTAGCGACAGCGAGCATTTCGAAGACCAACAAAAATTCGGCCTTTACCACGTAGTCACCCCCCCCCCCAAGATTGTGATTTTTTTGCAAAAATGTGTACTTCAAAGTGTCTATCTCATGCAGCTGAATTTTTTAATTTTGAAAAATCACCCACAACACTCCGAAAATTTATTTGATGTGCAATTATCACATAGGCCTTTGCGCTGTTTTAATTTTGATATATGATCCATTTTTATTGAGGCAAGAAAAAAATCCCCCCCCCAAAAAAAATTGATTTTGCCTTCATTACCTTCGTCAAGTTTGACTTGCAAAGCTTTGACAATCATCACCCACTGTGTGCTCAAAAATTTCCCTTCCAAATGCAAAAAGCCACAACTCGATCCGTAAAGTCATTCAAGAATTACAGCATGAAATGTCTCGTATTGAACTACAGAAAAAAAAAACATCGAAAAGCAATGCACAACAAAGAGTGTGCATCTGCAAAGACTACATTGGCGCTTTCCCTGCATTCCTTCATCTTCCAGATCTCCTTCATCAGCGAATTCGTCGGGATAAAGCTTGAAAAAAGTCAATTCCATGTTCAGATGCACCATTCTCAACGATGTAAAGCAATACTGTTGTACATAGAAATCAAATTTTTCAACAAATGTCGAATATTTTGATTTCTATGCACAACAGTATTCCTTTTCCATCGTTGAAAAAGGTGCATCTGAATGTGAAATTGACTTTTTTCAAGCTTAGGGTTAAGGTTAGTGGCTTTGGTGCATACGACTTAATAACAACAATAATGAATCTTAATCTGTTAACAAAATGATCAACAAATAGGCCACACTGTATGAATAGCCGCACTGGATTATTTGTTGCCAAAACATGGGTAGCAAAATTTACGAACTCTCTCAGCGGAAGACGTGCTGTCCGACCCGTGGACTGCGTTCTTTGTAACAGTGTTACCAAATCTTGCTCTTATGGAATCCGGAGCAGTTTCTTTTGCGACCGTTACATCAGTCGGTCCCATCAAATTCCTCCATTTCAACACAGATTCTTCGCCAACCAACTGCATCAAGATGATTGGTCCACTCGTCAGGAAATCCAGAAACGGCCTGCAAAGAGAGGACAGGAAAATGCGGCGGTTCCAAAGATTTTACAGCAGTGGAAGACACTTTAGTCAGCTGTTTCTAGGATCAATGGTGACAACCAAAGTTCAAAGCTTTAACACCAGGGAAAGGTATTTTCATACTGCGATGAATTAGGTTCAGACATCAACAACAGGGGAAGTACTCATGTTCCCAAGCTGTGACGTACAAGCGGAGCAAGCTTCAAAGCTTTAACACTGCGGTAAGGCTGTGTAACAAGGTTCAAGCAAAGCTTTAACTTCTTCCAGGCCAGTACGCACTCATATGAATGCACTGCACAAATCAGAGACAATGGGCCGATTTTTTAAACGAAACCCATCTTTTAGGCCGCGGATTCTTTCTTTTTTAAATGCAATTTTGCACACAAAAGAAAAAGAATCTGCGGCCTAAAAATAGGCTTCGTTTAAAAATTCGGCCCATGTTTATGCAGTGGCACCAAGACCTGAGTGCCATCCTGTTATCGATCGCCATCGGTATCCTGTTATTATATCTATTCGAATCCTGTTATTCTGGATACAGGATATCAGGTTCCTGTTATTCGATACATAAATGACCAGAGAGAGATGCAGTGGAGGAAGTTTAGGAGGAGTAGAGCACCCATGTGGTGCTCTACTTATCGTAACACCAACTACATTGACAAAATAAACGTTCTGTACAGACAAACGTTACAGATAAATGTTCTGCATAAGTTAAAATAAACGTTCTGTACAGACAAACGTTACAGATAAATGTTCTGCATAAGTTAAAATAAACGTTCTGTACAGACAAACGTTACAGATAAATGTTCTGAATAAGTTAAAATAAATTCTGTACAGACAAACGTTACAGATAAATGTTCTGCATAAGTTAAAATAAACGTTCTGTACAGACAAACGTTACAGATAAATGTTCTGCATAAGTTAAAATAAACGTTCTGTACAGACAAACGTTACAGATAAATGTTCTGCATAAGTTAAAATAAACGTTCTGTACAGACAAACGTTACAGATAAATGTTCTGCATAAGTTAAAATAAACTTCTGTACAGACAAACGTTACAGATAAATGTTCTGCATAAGTTAAAATAAACGTTCTGTACAGACAAACGTTACAGATAAATGTTCTGCATAAGTTAAAATAAACGTTCTGTACAGACAAACGTTACAGATAAATGTTCTGCATAAGTTAAAATAAACGTTCTGTACAGACAAACGTTACAGATAAATGTTCTGCATAAGTTAAAATAAACGTTCTGTACAGACAAACGTTACAGATAAATGTTCTGCATAAGTTAAAATAAACGTTCTGTACAGACAAACGTTACAGATAAATGTTCTGCATAAGTTAAAATAAACGTTCTGTACAGACAAACGTTACAGATAAATGTTCTGCATAAGTTAAAATAAACGTTCTGTACAGACAAACGTTACAGATAAATGTTCTGCATAAGTTAAAATAAACGTTCTGTGCAGACAAACGTTACAGATAAATGTTCTGCATAGGTTAAAATAAACGTTCTGTACAGACAAACGTTACAGATAAATGTTCTGCATAAGTTAAAATAAACGTTCTGTACAGACAAACGTTACAGATAAATGTTCTGTAAGTTAAAATAAACGTTCTGTACAGACAAACGTTACAGATAAAGTTCTGCATAAGTTAAAATAAACGTTCTGTACAGACAAACGTTACAGATCAATGTTCTGCATAAGTTAAAATAAATGTTCTGTACAGACAAACGTTACAGATAAATGTTCTGCATAAGTTAAAATAAACGTTCTGTACAGACAAACGTTACAGATAAATGTTCTGCATAAGTTAAAATAAACGTTCTGTACAGACAAACGTTACAGATAAATGTTCTGCATAAGTTAAAATAAACTTTCTGTACAGATAAACGTTACAAATAAACAAACGTTTCAAATAAACGTTCTGATAAGTTAAAATAAACGTTCTGTGCAGATAAACGTTACAATTACAAATGTTACAATAACAAATAAACGTTCTGCATAAGTTAAAATAAACGTTCTGTACAGATAAACGTTACAAATAAACGTTCCGTAAGTTAAAATAAACAAATGTTACAAATAAACGTTCTGCATAAGTTACATTTGCTCAAACAGTTCGTTCGAAAACTCCCAGGGAAAATAATTCTCAACCGAAAAATCTGAAGGAAATATTAAAAAAAAAAAAAAAACAAAATCCAAAAACGATTTAGGATTTACCCAAAGAAGGATTTATTTTGATGCTCCTTGTATAACTCAGCAGCCAGATCCCTCTCTAGATGCACCATTCTCAATTTGGTTGGTCTCAGGCCAGCTTCATGAACCATGCTGAGAATGTGACCTGCTTTTTCCACCGCATCTGGTTTGATTATGGCAAACGTCCTGTTTGAGGAGGGAAGAGATACGTAGATAAATAAAGGGTGGATTTTTTAATGCGAGAATGTGTGATGGTGGAATCAGTAAATTGCAAGCAACTCCATGGCACTTCCACAACATAACTACTTTCGTTATTTTTTTCATTCCTGCTTTGCTCTTCTCCGTGCCCCGACAAATCCCATTTTTCATTCAGGTGCCCATTTTCTGGCAATTTATGCAAAAATTGTAAATTTTCGAACACCACATGTATAGTGGCGGCGGAAAAAGATTACCCATACATGTGAAAAATTTCCATTCTTGAGATTTTAGCAAAAACTCCATGCTGTAGAAATTAAAGATCCTCTTTCACCACCTATGTCAAAATCTGACATCTCTAGAATGCTCTGTTGCAATCTGGCGCTTTAATTTCTACCAAATGCATAAGAGTAAAAAGAAAGAAAAGAAAAAAAAAAGTTTCGGAGGCAACAATCAAATGGGAAAAACACATGTATTAGTAATCTTTTTCCACCGCTACTTTTCAATGACCACTTTCCTTGATTGACCTTCCTTCATTTTGATGCCTGACTTGCTTTTGTGTGAATCACTATTCATTGGTGTCACTGTGCAATGCAACCATCAAGGGGCATGTCACACGGCAGTTTGAAAGCAATTTTTCCTTTTCATGTCAAATGACATTGAATGCCAATGTTCTCATGATTGCTTTTTACAATGGCGATTTTTTGTGCAACAAATTGTTATTCGTGTAAAAATGGCATAATATTAATCGGCATTGAGGCATATGATCCCCGTCAAAAAAAACTTTGGAAAAATCAAGTGAGTCACCTTATGCAATCACCTTATGCAAACAATCAGAACATTCAGAATGAATACTGGTAGATTTGTCAATAAACTGTCCTGATAGCGCATGTAAGAAATTTCTGTCAATTTTCAGTCGGCAGAAATTGTTGCACCGAGAAAGGAAGCAAAAAATCAGAATTCCCTTTTGAAAAATGGCATTATAATACACCACAATCACAGGAGGAGCAAATAGAGCGTCTCCGAACCAGTTCGGAAGCTCATCCTTAGCGTCTCAGAACAGTTCAGAGGTGCAAATGCATCCCCGAACCAGTTCGGAGGCTCTATATTCGTAGCATTTCCGAACTAGTTCAGAAGCTTGTCCATAGCGTCTCCGAACCAGTTCAGAGTTGCAAATATAGCGTCTCCAAACCAATTCAGAGTTGCAAATATAGCGTCTCCAAACCAGTTCAGAGTTGCAAATATAGCGTCTCCAAACCAGTTCAGAGTTGCAAATATAGCGTCTCCAAACCAGTTCAGAGTTGCAAATATAGCGTCTCCAAACCAGTTCAGAGTTGCAAATATAGCGTCTCCAAACCAGTTCAGAGTTGCAAATATAGCGTCTCCAAACCAGTTCAGAGTTGCAAATATAGCGTCTCCAAACCAGTTCAGAGTTGCAAATATAGCGTCTCCAAACCAGTTCGGAGGCTCCAGGCATATAGCATTTCCGAACTAGTTCGGAAGCTCATCCATGGTGTCTCCGAACTTGTTTGGAGGCTTTAAAATCACAACTGTCATTGCCAAAAGATGCTACTATTTGAGCCTCCGAACTGGTTCAGAGACGCTTTTGATGAGCTTCCGAACTGGTTCGTAGATGCTTTGCATGACAGTTTCCTTCAAGTTATCAGCCAGGGTTGCACTCATTAGGTACAGTCACCATCACAGCACTCGATCTACCTCTACCCCAAGAGCGGCATCTCTAGCAAA
>JASGXE010013825.1:0-13597 GCA_030068105.1 Sinentomon sp. SZTP_YWyxl
ATTCAAACGCAAATTTTTGAATCACCCTGAACTGTTTACACACTAAACCCTTTATCGCAGGCTGAAGGAATGTCCGGAACGTCCGATGATCGCGTTAATTGCGCCTTTGATTGCGTCACATGGCGTTGGCGCTGAAGGGGTGTGGTCTAGGCGGCCGGGCGCGCTCCACTGAAGGGAACGCTCGGGGCTCACACGCGCACTGGCATGGCCCTGCTGCGCGACGCGGTGGAAACGCGGTGCTTCTGCGAAAGGTCTGCGCCCCTGAAAGCGTATGCAAACCCGCAATACACCTAAGCCATACGTGCGAACGTTTTTGCCCCTGCGAAGTTGCCCCTGCAGCTATGCAACACATATCACAAAACTTGCCGAGGAACTGGTCTTATTTTTACTGTGGATTTAATTTCGGAAAGTTTTTAAAATTTCAGTTCACGTATCTTTTTTTAGCATGATGGTTCAATTTTAGCAATTTCCAAACTCCTAATTTCGAAACTTCAGCCTTTATTCTGCTAACTGAAATCAAATTTTTAGTGTTTAATTTTAACACTAAAAATGAATGCCCCGAATTTACACAGAAACTTGGTACAAATTGAGTGCTAAATCATGGCAAAAACTGGGGACGAAATTCGATTGTGGGGGGCCCAGTTTACTGTGGGCGGGCCCATCCCCAAACTTGGGAGGTCCGCCCCAAGAAGGGGCAGATGTACCTATTCTAATTTTCGGTGTACAAATTAGAAGTTGAGTAGGTTTATTCAGGGTGTCCACTGATCCTGGATGTCCTGGAAATGTCCTGGAATTCCAGAAAATGTCCTGGAAACGTCCTGGACTTTCATATTTTTCATAAAATGTTCTGGAAAAGTGGGAAAATCCACTGGATGTTTGAAAATTGGATGTTTGAAGATTGAAAAATGTCCTCAAACATTTGAAAACAGTTGTTCCACTGCTGCACACTGCATCACTTCTTGATACTTTGGTTTTGTCGATATTTGTTACAATTTTTTAAATGTCCATTCAGAAAGCCAACCATTTTGGAGAAAGTGCCCTCCTTTGGCTTGCAAGTAATTTTGTTCTTCTATTTTTGTACCTCCCTGCAATTTTTCCATATGTGATGCGCAAAATCAAAACTTACGACCATATGTCCTTTGAAAAATCTGAAAAATTTCATGTGTCCTGGAATTTTGAAAACGGACTCCAGCAGACACCCTGAATCCTGGCAAACACTGGGGTCGATATTCGACCGTGGGGGGCTGGCCCCCTAAACTTGGGGGTGCGCCCCTGAAAGGGGTGGTTGTTCAAATTCTATTTTTCGGTGTGGGTACAAATTAGAAGAAATTGAGTGTTAAATCCTGGCAAAACCTAGGTTCAAAATTCGTCTGTTGGGGCCAAGTTTACTTACCTTCGTTTCTGACCATGGTCAGCAGCAGAAGTTGCAGGAGGAACCAACGGCAGGGAGAGGAAATGCGAATTTGTTTGTTGCAAAGAGTACCTAGGCGATCTTCAGTTGCCGTTGAATTTGACCTCAAGCGACACAATAGGAGATCGATCAAACTCGACGAGTGCACTCACCTGTGGACCGACACAACCAAAACAGGCGCGGAACACACCGCACTTTCCGCCAAAATGTATGGGAAAAAGTAGTGGCTAACAACAGCGGGCTTGAACTTTCCCGTCACCCACCGTCTTGGACAGATTTCTCCTGAAGGAGCACGCACCACAATCCCTGGCAGTGAGCGTACAAATGAGATATCTTCCGAGGCAATGCTCATGGAGAAAATCCAGTCCTGGCCTGACGCTGTTGCCACAGGCCATGCAGGCCAGAGCTCTTCATCACCGCAGAATGGCTGTTCCAGGAAATGGCCATGTTTCCAAAAAATCCTTTGCTGTTAAATTTAAGACTCTTGCGCAAATAAGCGAAATTGGATACGTTAACCTCACGATTTCCACCTGTTTGCTTGAGTTTACCGGTAGCTTGTTAAAATTTTTGATATAATTGAAATAATTGATATGTATCGCCGCCCCTTCGAAAAGCGTCTAAACTTGAAAAACATTGATCGAGCTTTTGTCAGGCTTCGTCTTCTTTCGGCCTCTAGGTTGATTGGTTCAAAAAAATCAAGAGAAGTCTTGGTTACCCAGCGCATAGATAATTTTTGAAGGCCGCTCTAACGGTGCGGCGGAAACTCGGTTTTTGATTTCTGACTAAGGCGCAACGCGGAGAGCATCGTTCCATCATGCCGTTAGTTTACTTCCGCATAACAGGTTCTGTAAGCATTAAGAGAAAACGGGAACTGTTCTTGATTTTCTGCCCCCCTTTTCCTGCGGATTTGATGCGAGTGAAAGATAAAACCAGACATCCAAGACGTGCTCCGTTTGACGATGCAGGCCTGTAAATGTACGTGTATAGCTAGGTACCTACATTAGAAAGTGATCTCTGATGCGGCCATTGTGTAAATACCTTGGTGCCGACGTGTCCCGGTGGAGAAGGCAAAGGAAACCATACGTGCGTGCTGGAGGCGACTACCTTTCTCCCTTTGCTGCTTTCTTGTCTGTGGCTATTGATTTGTGGCTCGTTTATTGATTCATGATTAATTTATATACCTGCTGTCAATGTGCCTGCCTGCATTGGCGCAAAGCATGGGGGAGCGATGGGATTATTATTATTATTATTTATTATTATTATTTTCACAAAAGGCATCCACAAAGGAAATGGTGGAGCGGATATGCTGCACAGCAGCAGTCATACAATTTGACCAAAACGAAAAATCATAACAGCAACAGCACACATGAGTCGTGAAGAAATAAAACAGAAAAAACTTCAATGACTGGTGCGTTCAATGAGTGCCAGATAATGAGTGATAATTGCCGAGTTACAATTTAAACCGTTCCATTCGAGGATAGTTCGGGGAAAAAAGATTGACTCAGAACATTTCGTTTGCAAAGAATGTGAACCATGCTCAAGCCGTTGTCTGTGCGACGCTGGGGGGATTTGAACCGGTAGGTTTTTGGAAGGGGAACAGCCGAGAGCTGATTGCCCTAGCAGCAGTGAATGTGGCCGCAACGTGGCATCACGGTGGCATTTCAGTTCTTCGGTTCTTTTCGGTGCCAGGAAAATTAATGGGTGGCATGCACGTGGCGGCAACGTTCTTTGGAACGCTTTAGTGTAAATTCACGTGGCGGCAACGTTGCGGCACGGTGGACATTTTTCGGTGGCACAGACGTGTCTGGGACCCGAATTGCCACCAAAAAGAAGCATGATATATGGCAATATCCCATGCGGCCCAGGACGTCTCGCAGTTCTTCTTTTTACAGAGGCGATAGATATGACGTGATCTGAAATGCCACGAAATGTCACGCAATGCCACCGAAATGCCACCGTTTCGCAGTTCTTCTTTTACAATTGTAAAAGAAGAACTGCGAAGATCACGTCCTGCGACCATCGCCTCTTAAGAGGCGATGGTCGCAGGACGTGATCTGAAATGCCACGTAATGCCACCGAAATGCCACCGTTTCGCAGTTCTTCTTACAATTGTAAAAGAAGAACTGCGAAGATCACGTCCTGCGACCATCGCCTCTTAAGCCGGCGATGGTCGCAGGACGTGATCTGAAATGCCACGTAATGCCACCGAAATGCCACCGTCTTGCATGTTATAAGCCAGAAATAAAGTACTGCTTTTGTCGAAAACAGGATGGCTCAGTAGGTAGAGCATTAGTCTCACAGTCACGAGGTGCCTGGTTCGATTCCTCGTCGACGGTGATTTTTTCAGTGGCATCACGGAAAATCCACTGTGGTGGCCACGTGGGTGCCATGGTGCTGGCAACGTTATTTGGAGACGGCCATATCACGGTAATTCCACCTGGCCAAGGGACGTTGCTGCCACGGTTCTTGCCACCTAAATGGAACGTGGCGGCCACGCTCTCTGCTGCTAGGGTGGTAATTATGTCTCCAAGGAGATAAAGTCTACGATTGAGGCGACGTGATGCTAGACTGGGGAGATTGAGATCATTCAGAATGGCAGTGCAGCTGGAACCTCTCAAAAAATTACCGGAAATAACCCTGGCGGCTCTCCTTTGAAAGCTCTCTAAAGCCTGGATGTCCGATAATTTTGAGGGATCCCAGACGACGCAGGCGTACTCCAAAATCGGAAGAATAAGTGTAAGGTAGGCACGTTTTTTTATTTCAATAGATGCACAACGGAGATTGCGGGTGATATATCCCAATGTTGAAGTGGCTTTTTTAATGACTGACTCTATGTGATCTCCCCACGTGAGTTCATCGTTGAGGATTACACCAAGATATTTTGTTTTTTGGGCAACAGTTAAAGGGAGAGCACTAAGAGTGTAAACAGGAAAGGGAACTGGGCAGGGAAACCTTTTACCAAATCTGACAACATGAGATTTGCTTGCGTTAACACTCATGCGGGATGGGCAAGGTAGGGTACCTTAGAGGGGGGGTAAAGAGGTCTACGACGGGGGGGGGTAGGGCACCGAAAGTGCAGGGGGTCTGGGGGGCGGCAGCCCCCCAGCATGGGGGGTCTGGGGGGCTGTGCCCCCCCAGCGGGGGTCCAGGGGGCAGCGCCCCCGGCAGGGGGTTTGGGGGACAGCGTCCCCCAAAAGCTGCAGCTTTTTTGAAAAATTAGGGGTCCTCAGATGCCATTTTACGACATTTCAGGTCCTTTTTTTCTCATCCTGGAGGGTTTGCAGTCGCAATAGATGGAGCAAGGAAATAACTGTCAGACACGACTTTCTGGATGAGTTTTTTTTTCATTTTACCATTTTCTGTAAATCAAAACAGAAAGTACAAAAGAAACAGAATGTAGCTATTGAAGTCCTGGGGTGTGCAGGGCACACACCAGGACTTCGGCCAAGGGTCCCCTCGGAAAAAGGCTAGGGGGTAACATCGGCCGAAGGTCGAGGTTACCCCCCCTAGCCTTTTTCCGGCAGGGGAATCAAAACAGGAATTACAAAAGAAACAGAATGTTGCTATTGAAGTCCTTCCTGGTGTGTGCAGAACACCGGGACTTTGGCCAAAGGTACCCTTGGAGAAAGGTTAGGGGGTAACCTGAGCAAAGGCCGAGGTTACCCCCCCTGGCCTTTTTCCGACAGGGGAATAAAAAAGGAAGTCGGTACAAAGAAACAGAATGTTGCTATTGAAGTCCTTCCTGGTGTGTGCAGGGCACACACCAGGAAGGACTTTGACAGCAAATTCTAGGGTGGGGGGTAGGGGGGGGGGGTAACCTCGACCAAAGGCAGAGGTTACCCCCCCTAGCCTTTTTCCGGCAGTGGAATCGAAACAGAAAGTACAAAGAAACAATGTTGCTCCTATTGAAGTCCTGGTGTGTGCCCTGCACACACACCAGGACTCTTTTCCCACCTTTTTCCGACGGTACCCTTGGCCTTCGGCCAAGGGTACCGTCGGAAAAATGCTTGGGGGGTAACCTCGGCCGAAGGCCAGGGGGGGGGTAACCCCCCCCTACCCCCACCCTATGCCCAACCCTGTGCCCCATTGAACGCACCAGTCGCCAACCGTTGCGAGATCATCTGAAAGGACATGGAAATCGGTGGCTGAGGCCATGGAGCGATAAATTATGATATCGTCAGCATAAAATCGTATTGTGGACGAGACGGATTTAGAAACGTCATTTATATAAATCAAAAAAAGTAATGGACCAATAACACTACCTTGGGGTACACCAGAAAGAATCTCTTTTGCATGAGAAACTCTACCGTCAATGACAACTTGCTGGGTCCTACCAGTGAGGAAAATCAATGAATTTTCAAGTTGGGCGGAAATTTTAGTGATTTAAGTTTGGCCATTAGCTTATCATGCGGCACCATATCGAAAGCCTTAGTAAGATCAATGAAAATGGCATCAAATGGGATATTCTGCACCCCGAAACATTGCCAACAGACTCGTACGTCTGCAGGGTGGGAGCTTAAGAAGGAGGGAGGTTAAGAAGGGAAAAATGTGCCAAAATGATCCCAATTCCAGCAAAAGCTTCCCATCCAATCTCTGCACGCCTTCCTTGTTCATCAGTTGCAGCACCTATCTGATACTCCCACAATGTAACGTCACAGTGACGAGACGTCGCGCGACGAAGCGTCCGCGGCGACGAAATGCCAGTTTCTCTTTTTGGAAATCGGTTCTTGTGAGCAGGGCAAAACTGCTTCGATTTGAAATCAAAGGAGCCCTTATTTCTTGATATCGGTGTTGGCTTCTTGCTGTGACAGGAGTGGGGAGAGGGGAGGTTAACAATGGCGAATTATAGTTTTGTTTGTTCAGCTTGGAAAATCGATTGATTTTTCGTCTTTGCGTTTTATCGTCCCCTGTTACCTTCGCCGAAGTCTCAGTTCTTCAGTGCCGTATAAATGGAAACCCACGCGGCTTTGGTTTATTAGACACTTATGGCCCCGCAACTCTCTCCCTATCTCAGCTTCCTGTTGCGATTCTTTTCGGCTTCTCACTTTCCTGGGACTTGTTCTTGTTCTCAAATGATATGCCGAATGTGATTGATCGCTTTTTGGATTGAAACTTCAGTCGGTTCGTTGTCGTCACCGACATTCGGGTGCTGAAATGCACTCCACGCAGGGTGTTTAAAATTCCCAAATGTCTGAAATCGGTGGCATCGGCCACTCTGAACATATGGCAAAAAGCACAGAATGACTTATCGTCCGCCAACTTCTGTGGGCACTTACCCACAAGAACATGGGTCACCCACTTTGTGAAATCCACTGTGGCAATGGGAACTCTCAAAACATTCCCTGATACTCTAAAGCAAATTGAAAAAATACAAACGCAGCTCTGGGCAGTTTCATATGCGATCATTGAAGTCTCTATGTTCCTTACTTACCCCCGGTAATTAACGCTGTCATAAATTTGTGGCTAGCTGCTCTTTCTGCTTCCAGTGCGAGACGACATTTTGCTCTGTGTCGGTCCTACTTTCAACTCAACTGGTTTCAACTCAACTGCTTTCAACTCAACTCACGGAAACATTTCCTGGTGAGGAAATCAACGGCGTCCGAAACCACCGAGTTTTTCAGATCAAGCACCTTGCATGAAGGTCTGCTTCAGACGCTGACAGCGCATGTCCCTCTGTTGTGAAAGTTCCTTCCATCGTTTGGAAATGTTTCGACAAGAGACGACGTATCAAGTATCATTGCCATAACTGTGCTGTTTTCGCAAGAACGCGCCAAGCATTGCACACAAATTGAAATACATCCGAGGGTTATCGGATTAGTGGTCAGTGTGATAGGCCGATTTTTCAATCCTAATTTTCCTCAAGCCGTGGCCAGAGCCGTGGCTTTAACATCTACCGCGGCTTAAGACAAATTGCGCTTTGAAATTCGGCCAAGCCTGTTTGCAATTTTGCTTCGTCACTCAGCGGCGCCTGTCCGTCATATAAAGTTGTGAAAGATCAGCAAACATTCTTCAATTTGACCCACACTGCATTTTGCGGCATTGGGCCTTCATTGTTTTCCGCATTGGGCCTGCCCTGTGATGTGTTTGTACATTTTTATTTTCTTGCTATTAGGTAATTGTATTTTGATGTTCACAGGAAATTTGATGTTTTAGTTGTCTTTTTTCGCGGTTTGTCACCCATTCCTGAAGGTGAAGGCAAGAACAGGCAAAAACCCTTTGGGAATCTGACCAGGTTGAACTTTCTGAGCGGGGCGGTACGCCTGTGTACCAAGAATGGGGCAATTCAATAAAGGGGCGAACTTCTGATTGAAATCCAGAGATGGCAGAAATTTCAAGTTTGCAGAAAGCAGATAACCGTCGGTTTCACCATGGTAGTTACTGGGCTGGCACAGAGATGGCTCTACTGAACTACTTCGACCACACGACTCAAGATGGTGCAGCTGTAGTTAAACGACTTGACCATCCGGTACACGTATGTACCGCCCAGCTCAAGTGACTTTTTTACGCCTCCTTTGCCCTGATCAAAAGGTTTGTCCCCGTGGATGAACAGAGGAAGCGTTCTGTGCCGTTCAGAATTTACGGCATTCGTGGAAAATGTTCCTCCGGCCTCATTCGTCGATGCACAGGCGCCAAGCGCCGGAATCATTGGTACCTCGGTGGGGGGTTTGTAAGTCGCTGTCAATCCTTTGGGTCACAAAACTGCACGAAATCGGCAAAAGCCCATGGGTCAAGGCATTTGATCGATTTGATTCTACTTCTCTGGCTTCGGTTCTTTTGCTCAGGTATGATGTTTTTTCTCTTGTCAAGCAGCTCGCCATTCGCGAACAACAAGAGAACTTTCTTTCATCCATCGACACGCAATTTATTTATTGGTTTTGGCTGCTGGTCTACCTCTCTTTCAATCGCCTCTCCTTCCCTTTAATTATGTGCACCTTTCCGCTCCAGTAGGTGCGGAGTCCCTATTGTGCCTCATAAAATTTCACACTTTATTATTTTCCTGCCTTTCTCTCATGCCTTGTTTGTGTTTACTCTTTGAATAATTCATTTGGCCTTTTAGAATTTATTTCCCAACAAAAATTGTAAAATATTGTTGAGACAGGATTTCGGGTGGGATAGTTCGTACCTGCTTGATTTTCGGCTTGTTTTTTTACTTTGATTTTGCTGACCAATGCAGCTGTGAGCGGAATCGAGTCTGATGCATCATTTTATGGGTTGATTATGAGGAGACGTTCTGCGAAATGTGATGAATTTTTTGCTACCTGTTACTTTCTGCAGAAACAGGGTGGACACAGAAGCGGTCACCAAAATCATCTGCAGTGCAAAATACAGATTTGTAGGCCCATTTGTGATGCCTGAGCCTTCAATAATTATTTAAATTTTCTGAAACGCATGATAGGCCAATGAAAACAGTTTTCTCGACAAATTATTTGTTTGTCGACGATTTTATTCTGCTTAATTTTCGGTGCGTTGTTGTGCTCCCTTGCACAGATGTTATTTGGCTGAAAATTCAACCCACAAGCGGCAAAGTACGAGAACGTTGCGGTCACGTTCCTTCGAGGTAGCAACGGCAGATAACATGACGGGAAGGTTCCCCGGCACGGTACCGGTTCCGTGATATTTGTGGGAAAAAATACGTCAATAACAGTTATGCAATTACAGGCAATGCAATTACAGGCAAAAGTTAAAAAATGTAAAAGGGCATGAATAACAAAGAGAACGGAAATTCTATGACTCTCGCAAAGATTCCAATCGAGATTGAAAAGTGGCCAAGTTTAGCGGGTTTGCGAACACATCCCTGGGAAGTGAGTTCCACTGAGTGATGGTGCGTCCCGAAAAAAAAAAAGAAAATTTGCCAACATTTTGCTAAAGTTCCACAGGCGAATTTTGAAATCGTGATCTTGCCGAGAGAATGAGGGGTTGCTGTCACGTTTTCTCGAAATCGAAATAAGGAATCCACGACCGTTTGTGACACATGCATGCCACCGAAGAATTTTCTGGGCCGGAAAGGCTCCAACGCACTTAAATTCCACCGTGCAGCAACGTTGCGGCCACTTCCACTGCAGGCCACTGGCCTACCGATCTTTTTGTCCTTGTTATGTGATCGTTTTAATCCTCTTCGACTTTTGACCAGATTTTCTGTCCACTCAGTGCGCAGGAAGTTCCATCAAATTTCGATGAAGTGCTGAGTAATGAATGGTAGAAAATTAAGAAAGGCGCTTATACCAGCACGGCAAACGTTCGTGCATGCGCTTCGGCTGCCACTGGAAAATTTCTTCGAAGTAATTTTGAACAGTACTCAGGGAGTTTGACAAGCATGCTCCGATTGCTTCAAAGTCTGTGCAGGACAAATTGATAAATAATTTCTCTCGCCAGACGAAAAAAGGACTGAATGAGAAGGGGATATTTCCATTCCGTTAAGCCAGTCATCTCCAATGAAAATTAATACGAATATTGAGAAATACCGGGATGTCATTACCCGATTTGAGAATGATATGGCGTCAGGACGAGCAGATATATACGAATATGACGGGATAGATTTCGGCTTTTTGTTAGGAAATTGGCGCACATGATGCGGATTTGGTTTATGCATGGAAAAGAGCTATTTCGTGTATTCGTGATTTTTTCCTGGAATAGTATTTTTCTTTCCATTTTCTGTGTTCAGTTGGCATTTAAAAACTGGAAACTGCAATGGCATGGTTGGGCCCAAATGGATATGAAATAACAACGAGAATTAAAAATTCAACTGAAAAGCTTTAAATATCTGAATTTGACACAACCAATTAATTTTGTCGAGTTCTGTCCTATTAAGCACAGATATGCCCACTCATGTTTGAAAAATGATGGGATTGAAATGGATCTGTGCGAAAGAGAGAACATCGCTAGGGTTTTTACGTATCTGGATCCATTTTTTCCGTGGCCTGCGGTGGCTTGTTTCGAATATTCATGCCCTGGACTGCGACCTGGTTCCTTCTCTCGTGCAAAGCCCAGACACATCTGACTATAGCACATCATTTAACTTGATATTGATTATTTTTCGAGTTTAACCTGTTTGGTGCAAGGCTTCAATAAAAACATGACTTTGATAACTTTATAGGTCCCCGTGCTGGTGAGAACCTGAGTTTCGGGTATGAGTCATACGATACGTGTTGTATAGTAGCGGCGGAATTAGATTACTCATACATGTAAAATTGCCATTCTTGAGATTTTGGCAAAAACTACAGTCCACAGAAATTAAGGATCTGTTTTATAACCGAAGCCAAAATCCGATTCCTCTAGAAAGCTTTGTTGCAATTTGGCGCTTTTATTTCTACCAACTGCATAAGAGTAAAAAGAAAGAAAAAAAAGTTTCGGAGGCAACAGTTAAATGGGAAAAACACATGTATGAGTAATCTTTTCCGCCGCTACTACATGATGAGTGCACTTTTTTGCTTTCACGCTGTCAGCAAAAGTTATAATGAACATTTGATTGTGTTCATCGTGTTCTCTAGATTTGTACTGTCTTCATTTGTGCGTGCAACATGCACGGTTGCCGCCCGTGTTTTTGCTCATTTTTGCAAAGGACAAAAACACTTTTCTGCGTTTTTTCTTTTTCTCCCCTGCCCTTTCTGCGCTTTTTTCCAGCGAAGCGATTTTGCCATTTTCCGATTTTATTGCGCGAGCTGACACTGAAAAAACTGAGCGTGCGTGTCCCGTGCGTGTCTGTCAAATTTTGCAAATGGTATTTTATTGAATCAGTCTACATTACCTGTCAGCCTATCTATTCATTGACTCCGACCTGCGAATGCTGATGCAAGAATTGTATAGCAAGTGTACCTGGTCCTCCGACTTCTCACTTCCGCTCAGGGGATGAGAGCTCAGCAGTTTCGCAGGAATCCATCACTGAACGGAACAAGGTGTTTTTGTTGGTCGTGGTCATCTTCCGAATTCGACAGGTGGGTTAAAGCCATCTGGGCGACACACCCCAAGGTTCGAGAACCTGTTTCTGGTGCTGAAGAAACCACAGTTGACAGGAACACTGCATTGATTTCACCTGGCCAAAAATGGAATGTCGAATGAAAGTGGACTGCGATACGCTTTTGTGAAAGAGTTGCGTGTCAAGCTGCACTGACTCAGTTGTTTCCTTTTTGTCAGCACGTCTTCTGGTCATATTTGTTTGGGCATCTTTATCGCGCAACCCAATTTTTTAATTCTCGCAGATTGGATCGTTGTCTTCTCCAGATGTTTTTGGCAAACGTCCTTGTCCAATTGAAGGAACCACAAGGCAGAATGATTGCCAATGTTTTTCTTCTTTGTATTGTTAGGTGTTTGGTAATGATGCGTAAAAATCTGCCTTGCATAGCTATGGCAAGTACCTGAGCCACCTTACAACTTCAATTCCAAAATTACACTGTTCGTTTCTCCATTATAGTCAACGCAACAAACCTGCGCTATTCATGCAGAAATTTGCGTTGAACGATGTGTGTGGACATAATTGGTCATTCTCGGTGTGGTAAATGATGACTTTTGGTGCAGCGCGTACATTTTATTTTGTATGTGTGCAACCACACGTGTGACTAAAGAATCGTCCCCAGAATCAATTTTACATTGCCTTTTCCACGGGGAGCTTCACAATTGTCCACAAAAATGCAAAAATTCAACAATGGGGTTTTCATGCTTTTCTCGACCCGCTTCGCATATTTTTAAATGAAAATTATACGGAATAGAAATGAAATTTTTCTCGATGAAAAATCCCATGTAAAGAAGAATAGAGGGACAATAATCATTCTCGCAAAAGAGAGTGGGCCTCCACCTCTTAATTTTAGCAGCCAGGATCTCGGCTGTTTGGTTCCTCAAACATCAGGCGCCGTTATGGTTTTGTCATTTGAAGTTAGCCACGTAAACCTATCAGAATTATTGAACATTTTCTCGACATTGTCACGTACCTTGCCGGCAGATGTAACCACGTTCGTTCTGGCTTCTTACCTTTCGTCGTCGGATTCCTGATCTCAACCTCGAGTCGAACCTGTCGTGAGGAACTGATCTGCACTTCCCCAGCAGATGGAGACTGCACCCGCACGTGGCTGCACCCGCTTGTCAAGCGCAGCCACGAATATGTTTGCAGTCAGCTTTCACTAATCGGTCTCACTCTGTACTGACGGTTGCAGTGGGAAGAATCAGGGACCGTTTGTGCAAGGTGAAATTTGACTTTTAGGTAATTTCAGACACTTGCCACCGGGTTTTAATGCGGGTAACTGCGGGCGTTCATATCAGGATTTCCCTTTTCCCGCTTGAAAGCGTGTTTTCCCCCTCACCCTTGTGCTTCGGTATACTGGGACTCTTGCAAGGGCAACAGTTCAAGAGTAATTATTATGTTAGTTGCCGAAATTAGGATAATTTCATTTTATTGTCCGCATTGCAACTTTGAAGGCCTATACGGCCGGTTTTCGGTGCTTGGATAAATTTATCCGACAGTTGAAACGTTTCACTCTCGTTTCGTTGATGTTTGTATGGTGGCATGTTGGGGATTGCACTTTTTTACAGATTGTTTTTTTTTCAGCACTTTTTTACAGATTGTTTTCATTTTGTCGGAAAGTAAGGTTTCAAATTTTGATAGGTACCGCCAGCAAAAACGTGCGTGCATGTTTGGGCGAGTAAACCCAGACAATGTTTCTGTCACCAATGAAATTTTTAATCGCGATTCTTCTTTTGTGATAATACCCGTATTTCGAGTGTCAAAAAAAATAAAACGGCATGAGGTACACATTTTGATGAAGGCGAATATGAAGGACGCTTGCGGGAACACCAAATCGATATTCCTTGTCATTTCTTGACTTTTTTCAGTCACCGTGTACTGAACTACATTGAGCGAACGCATTGAACTTATCGCCAGATCAAAAAATTGCCGAGCGCAACACACACACACGTACACCACATGAAAATTTCAGGATTGCATTGACGATTTGTTGTTGGCTTGAGACAAATCACGGACTATTTGCGGATTGCAAGCGCAGTTTTGATTTGTCCGTCACCTTGCGCCTAACTAATTTATGCCTTATGCAACACACATCACAAGGAAATATTCGGATTGCATAGTAGTTTTGATTTTTTCCGTCACCTTGCGCCTAACTAATTTATGCCTTATGCAACACACATCACAAGGAAATATTCGGATTGCATAGTAGTTTTGATTTTTTCCGTCACCTTGCC
>JASGXE010013826.1:0-13236 GCA_030068105.1 Sinentomon sp. SZTP_YWyxl
GTAAGACTTGCAAAAGCCTCCTAATTTTAAGAAAAATTGGGGGTCTATTCTAAATGGCAGGTTCTTTGGTGGGATATTTTTCCATTGCAGAAAGAAGTGGCGTAAATTTTTATGGAATCTTTGCCGTTTAAGATGTGTAACATACTGCGCACGCCCACTACACGTTGAAGGTAATTCGTTTGAACTCGCGTACTTCAGAACCTGCAATCAACCAATCACGCTGCAATGCAGAAAATGAATTTTAAAAACGGTGAAGTGATTGGTAAATTGATCTGCACATCATTGAATTTGCCTCTTTCTTGCTGGGTCTTCAAAGATCGGCAGCGCAAATTACAAGGTGCTGAACTCCAATCAAAGGAGTTGCTGGCATGGGTCACCCATCAATTTCGTAGTTTCTACTGCTGCAACCTCATGGTAGCCAACATCAAAAGGCTCTTGCTAGCCAAGCAGATTGGGCAATGCACATTCCCACCATCCTACCCTTCAGTCAACATCTCAGGCTTCTTGGGTCTGAATTCAGGGAATGTCTGCTTGTTCTCAAAGCATTTGTTAATCAGTCAACTGCATCAATAAAACCTGGATTCCCTCCGAAATTGAATTTCACTCACTTTGATCCTCTGGATTCAACGATGCCATGATCATCCATCCACTCAGCAACATTTCTCCGTCTCTCAGTTGACCAGTCACAGTGACACCCCGTGACATTCATCATGTCGTTATCAACACCTCCATCCAACTTCACACCATGGACTTTTCCTTTAAACTCCACAACCAAAGTGATAAGTATCTTCTCAGTGTCTTGGTGTATAGTGGCGGTGGAATTAATGTACCCAAGCATGTGTTTTTTTAATTTAACTGTTGCCTCCGAAACTTTTTTTTTCTTTCTTTTTATTCTTATGGCATTCTGGAGGTATCAGATTTGGACCTCGGACACAGATCAGGATCTTTAATTTCTGAAGCATGGAGTTTTTGCCAAAATTTGAACGGTCGCAATTTTTTACATGTATGAGTACATTAATTCCGCCGCTGCCATACGAGTACCTTTTCCTGTTAGCATGTTTTTTTTTCAGTGAGGGAAACAGCAGGGTGACTGTTGGGACAGGAAGAAGCCTTCACCATGAACTGTGTAGATAAGCTGGAACCGAGAGAGCAGGAAATCAATAGTCTACAAGGCGATTATTTCTATAACGTTTGTGCCAAAACGAGTAATGTTTGTGCCAAATTTCAACAGCCACAAGCCCCACAGGAACCTCAATACCCTGTTCACACTGAATAACTTTACTCTTCTTAAATAATTAAAGCCGAAATGTAAACATTTTCAGCACGGGCAAACCACTTATCACAGTTGCTATTTACTTACAGCCGAACCGTTCGTAAAGTTTTTTGGATTGCGACGTTTCGCCCCCGCCAACGTGGGCCTTGGGCCTTCATCAGGCGACACCAATACTGGTATCGCCTGATGGAGCCCCACGTTGGCGGGGGCGAAACGTCGCAATCCAAAAACATTTTACGAATGGTTTAGCTTTAAGTGAATAATTGTAACCATGATTTATAATGTAAACGTTAGTTGGGATGGCCTTCGTTAAACGAATTCCGCAATTTCGAGGCACAGATGAAGCAAGAATGGCAGGTCGATTCCGTTGGCTTGAGTGGTCGACTTTTGCGGTGTGATCAGAAGACCCCGGTTCGATCTCAAGGGATGGCCTATTTTTTTGTTTTGTGAAAAAATATTTTGTCACAATTTTTAAATCATCAATAAAAATTAGAAAAATTCTATGCGAGGGCACAGAACCCAACCATACAGGCTGAAACAAAGAACGTTTCAACATCTGAATGGCAGAAAATTATTTTTCAACAAAACTAAAAAATTTCGCAACTACCTGGGATCGAACCAAGATCTCCTATCATGTCAGAAAAAATTAACCGTTGTCATTCTCCTCTTTCCTTTTTGAAGTTCTGGCATTCATTTCACGAAGGCTTCCCAATGTAAGAATCTTCAGGGATGTCCAATAATGTTTGCATTTCGGTATTTTGCAAAAGAAGCAATTTGCTACAGCAACATTCAGTATTTCAGTGTGAACAGAGTTTGTGGGCTTTGATTTTTGAACACCTCTGGAGTGTTGGTTTGGTACACAATGGTTGGTGATGTCACCGACCCCAGTTCCACAATTCGAGCACAGGGGCTTCCATAAGTTTCTTGATGTATAGTGGCGGCGGAATTAATGTACCCACACATGTGTTTTTCCCATATAACTGTTGCCTCCGAAACTTTTTTTCTTTGTTTTTATTCTTATACAGGCGGTAGAAATTAAAGCGCCAGACAGCAACAAAGCGTTCTAGAGGGGTCAGATTTTGACCTCGCTTATAAAAGAGGATCATTAATTTCTGCAGCAGAGAGTTTTCAGAGAGTTTTTGCCAAAATCTGAACGGTTGCAATTTTTTACATGTATGAGTACATTAATTCCGCCGCCGCTATACCTACAAGACATAAAAAAGCTTCTCTTGATGATTGTTAAAAAGAAACAATTTTATAACTAGAAACATGACACGAGCAAGAAGTGCGACAGATCGAAGAAAAGATTAAAAAAAATCATTGTCGGAAAGTCACAACAAAAAGAAAAAAGGCAAATAGGAACGCAAGCTGCCTTCTCAAGAAAAATGAATCACTGGCACTTAAGCGGTGGGAATCTCAGCATAAAAAAACAAAAACGATTAGAAGCAAAGACTGAACAAGGACACAATTGCACAACACGAGGTCGGAAAAATAGAAACGATATTCGACAGAAACTTTGTTTCGCAGAAGCTTGTAAGAAAATTTAGCATGTACGAGAACAGTCGCAGAAACAACAATGTACCCATGAATGGGTGCCTGAAATGTTGATTTATTGGGTACATAATTGCCACAAATGGATAATGTGCCCACAAATGGGCATCTGTATTGCTGATTTGTTTGGACAACCTTCTTTGTCTGACTGCAGATAAAAACAATTACAACATTACAATGATTCCCACAAATCCACAATGTATGTAAAATGTATTTTACATCATTACTTCTGTGACTGTACATTGCCGGTCATCATTTCCCATAGGAACTAACCAAGATCAATTTTCCCACAAACGAAGTAAATAGTTTGGAACATGTAATCGGCTCCATTCCACATTGTCCAACATCACTTGGTTTTTACGCAAGAGACATTTGTGGATTTTTGCAGCGAGAATTTCATTCGGTTTGTTGCAAACAATGTGCATCCATTCCAAATGTGGAATCGTCCAAAACTACTGTGATAATAGACAGAGCTTCCGACAACCATCTTTGGATATTTTATGATTTTATTTTGCTGAACGCACACATACATCAATTTCCTTGTCTTACGTTTTCTGTATATTGTCGCAACATAATTGGGCGCGGGTCGGGGTTTTCATTCATGTTTCGTGCAGAGAGTTGTACTGAAGATTGCCTTGAGAAAAGTCCAGAATCAGTCGCTCGTGGTCCCTCGAAGATGCTGGTCAACTTTCAATAAACCTGAGACATAATAAACGTAAGTGTGGCTTGATCAGAAGGTGAACTTCGCAGGGGCTAAATTTGGAGCGACAGACATTGTTGTTTTGTGTTAACTATCAATGTCTTGCGTTATAGTTATAGTTGATTCAAGCCGGCTGTAAATAAACTCATCGTGATTTCATTATCGTGGAACTCGGGTTTATTCATTCAATTCACCGTTTGCCCAAGGAACTCGTGATCGTCTGGAAGTCCAAGAGTGCACCATTACGTGGAACCAACCCAGGAACTAACCCCAAAACGCCACCCCGTGATACTTGCAGACGACAGAAGGTCATGCAGACAGGAAAAGGTAAATGATAACATCAGAATGGCATGCCAATTCAACGGAAGATCAACACATTGTTAACTTGACGTGATTGATAACACCTCAAATTTGGTGAAAGCTGGATTGATTTCACTACACTTCAAGTTTTCTGAAACTTAAACGTGGGTTGTTCCATCAAGGCAACGGTGTGTTACGAGCAACAAGCAACTCCACTGTGGTAACCTCTCAGAGTTTTCCAACCAAAACGTACCTAGGTAACATTTTCAAGGTGAAAATATCAGAAGCCCATACTAAAAACAGTTTCAAAAAGAGACAGGAAAGTTTTGCTCGGGTAAGATGGTCATCTAGAACTCTTGAATTCCAAACTGAAAATGTTGTCATCTTTGGAAATCTGTAAATCTTTCATTTCACTGCCGTACACATGGTTCTCCTTCAGTTGCCACGCTTCTCTCTTATTTCCACTTCGGGCAGAGACCCCTTCGGGAAAAAGCGAATAGAGAGTTCATCTCCAATTGATGAAAAATTCCACTGTATTCCCCATTGCAGCTAACTGACCCTCGGGTTCAACCCTATAGCCAATAATTCAACAGACGCATGCATCATTCATATTATGGAAAAGGAATAAGCGTTGGCAGAGAAATGAAAATTTTGCAACACAAATCTTCCCCGCAACGGCCGCAACTGTATGGGGTGAGTTACAATGAAGAACATGGCCGAAGGTCTGTTGCCAAATTTTGTGAGCAAAAGTAAATGACCTGACAATTTTTATCACAAAAATGACCTTTTGTGTTCAGTTGAGAAAAATCCGCATTCACAAACCGTTGTTAGCCAAAAATAAACTACACTATCAGTCAGCATCATTCTCAAAAGAGGTTAGCACATCAAGATGCAAATTTGCACAAGAATATAAGATCTGCATAAATGGACTTATTTGCTTGTGTTTTCAACGAATCTACAGCAACAGATCATAAAGTCAATTGAAGAGGATTTGAACAAAAATCATGTAGGAAATAAGTTTTTTTTGTGAATTTTCAGTTAAAATCGATATCAAGCACATCCAATCTCAAAGTGGAGCACAGCTTATCATACATCGTAACAGAAAAGCAATAACACACCCCAAGTACCACAAAAATCAAGGTGATAAAAGGGTGAGGAAAGACGGGCCATTCCCTCCATAATTAACCCTTAAAGGTCCAAGGTCAAAATGGCACCGCTCAGGCCCAAGGGGTGGTCCAATGGACCTCCCCATCTTCTAGGCTCCTAGGGGCAATATTGGGTCCATCACCATTTTAATTGGTCTCTTTTAGCCCCCAAACCAAAATTTCAGCCAGATCTGATGACATCTTCCAGTATTTTTTACTCTCGATAGGTCAAAAAACATGTTTTCTGTGTAAATTTTTGGAGCGAACTTTGAATTCTAATAATAGCCGCAATGTTTGCAATTTTTTGGTGTTATTGGTTTTAAATTGTCAAATTGAATGTAACATTTGATTTCAGAACAAATAACCTTGTTTTTCCTGGCTTAATCATTTTTTTTGGTCAGTAAGTGGTTGTGAGAGTGATGCGGAAGGGTTCATTTTTTGAATTTTTTTTGAAAACTTGACAGAACTGGAATCCACATTCAGATTTGAAGTTTGCTGCATATGGTGGCAAAACGTGAGCAAATGAGCAGCCTGACATGTTCAGAACTCGTACTAAGGTCATCACTGAGGTCACCAGCTTTTTGACATTTTAAGAGTAGCTTGAAGTCCAAGGGGTGGTCCAATGGACCACCCACAATTTTTTGACTTCCAAGGTGCGGTAAAATGGACCACAACAGAAAAATCTTGCATTTCAGGTAAAATTTGCACACACAAGGCATAATTTTGAAAAAAAGTTGAAATTATCAGAATTTGAAAAAATCAATTTTTTTGAAACCCAAAAAATCCAAGGGGTGGTCCATCGGACCACGAAATTTTTCCACAAAATTATTTTTCGAGTGGAGGTGCCATGGACCCAAAATCCCAGACAACCAATCAATTTTAACAAGAATTGTTCAAAATGAAAGCAAATCAGGGCTTAAAGTGTGCCGGAGCGCACCGGAGCTGAGCTCCGGCCGTCCCTGTGGCCGCAGGAGCTGAGCTCCGGCAGTCCTTTTCATCCGACCTCACTGAAATGCCGGTGCTGAGATCTGCCCCTTTTTTTACACATTTGACACACATCCTTTCTCCCCATGTATGTACCCATTTTTCCCATATTTCTACCCATTTAAATGTCAAACCCATTTTTTTTCAAGATGTCTGTCTAACTCCATGCCTGCTCTTTGGCAATGTCACAACCACCCACCAGGACTTTTTCTGCCTTGGAACCCCATGACAAAAAAAACCAGACCCCCGATACTGAGTCTGAGCCGGCATGCTTCTCTCAAAAATACCCCCTGCGAAATTCTGAAATTGTACCTGGTTTGGGGCCTTTTTCGAATGCTTGGTCCCTTTTTCAAAAAGGGAGCTCCGGCCCTTTTCATTTTCCACTTTAAGCCCTGAAGCAAATGAGGGTGGACTAGTGGCAAAAATAGGTGTGGTCCATCAGACCACCCCTTGGATTTCTGAAAATTGAGCACCCTAAACAGTCCAAGAGGTGGTCCAATGGACCACCAAATAAAGATGTTGAAAACATGGTGCCCACGCAAACAGAACGACAAAATTCCCTGGGTTTTTCCAGGTTTTCCAGGTGGCAACTCAGAAAATTCCAGGTGTACCAATTCAGTTGTCGAAAAATGAGAAAAGTAGATCATCAAGTTCCAACAATTTTGCCTTCTTTTCAGTTTCCAGTTGATTCTTTTGCTTCTCAAGAGTCAAAACTTCGCATTGGGCAACTTTTTTGCAGCAATTGTGGATGAATGACGTTTCTCATCTTTTCGATCTGGCACCGCGACAACTTCTTCTTTATGCACTGTCAATGTTAACTGCCAATACACCTCCAGCAACAGAAATGGCACTGTGAACAACACACTGGGCAACAAGAGATTTGTGGTGAAGGTTTTCCACAACAAGTTCCTTGTTCACTGAGAACCCCCTCTCGACAGGACCGATCCCAGGTGACTAACAAGAGCCGTGCGTGCCATGTTGCTCAGTGAAATTTGTTTCTTGCACCAAACACATAAAGCCATCTTCGGATTGCCTTTCACAGGCCGTACCCAATCAGCGAAGTCAGGATTAAGAGATCTATTTTCCCAGTCTGGATTATAGCAACTCAAGAAATTGCTCGAGCTTTGTTTAGACATTTTGAGATCTACAGTGATAAGTGAAAGTGAAATCATAAGTGAAGATCTATAGAGATAAGTGAAATCAGAAAACTTGGCAAATATACAGATAAAAATAGAATAATAAGACAATAAAAAATCGTACAATTGTCTTGCTTTTCAATTATTGCTGTGCAAGATTATTGTGCGCTTCATATCCTACGCAGGATTCCCTGAGTTTTTCCATTTCTAACCAAATTCCCTGGGCTTTTCCAGGTTTTCCAGGTCATTTCTAATTCCCTGGGTTTTTCCAGGTTTTCCAGGTATTCCAGGTCTGTGGGCACCATGTGAAAAGGATTGGCATTATTGGAGTTTATTTGAAAAACAATATGCAATACTGATTTGTTTTGCCCAGCCATGGAAGATACTCACCTTCAAAGTGCTTAATTAGGTGAAAATAGTGGGGTGGTCCGACGGACCACACCTTGGATTTTTCAAAAATTTATGGCATCACTAAGGTCCAAGGGGTGGTCCATCGGACCACGGGCCTATTATTCAGAAACCTTCCTGCAGTTTTTTTGCCCATGTAAGCACAGGTCCAACCTACCCCTGGGATAGCATATCTGGGAGGACGGGTCAATTGCTTCTCCCCAAAAAAATTTAGAGGCAAAAAGAAAAAAAAGTGGTCCAATGGACCACCCCTTGGACCTTTAAGGGTTAAGCAACAGGCTGAAGAATCTCACCCGCACATAGGAGAAGCCATAGCCATAAAAAAATACTCATGGAAACAAACCTATCAGTGAAAAGAGTTCTCGTGCCACACATTTTGATCCTGTCAGGAGAAACCTGGCAAAAGTCAGAAAGAAAGTCAGAGAAGAATGGAAGGGAGAAACTTAGAGGGTTTGCTCATTTTGAGATCACTCCCATCAGGTCAACTCTGAATCACCGGCCCAGCTTGCAGAATGTAAAACTCCTTTGGCCCTGCATGTCCAATTTTGAAGTCGTAGATAAATTCTGATGTCAGAATCGAATTCTCCAGTTCTTTGCCACCCAAGGTCCTAAAAAATTCTCAAAAATTGATCATCAGATGGGGAGCCCCTTAAACCTGGGCACAGGTCTGGTTGAAAACAGTTGATGGCCTTCAAAACAGGTTTTTTTGAAAATTCGTGAAACTGTTAAAAAAACAAACAAGCAAGACACATGGGAATCGCATGGGTGCTTTAGAAAATGCAACTAAAACAAAAAAAACAGCAATATCAAAGCAAAAAAGCAGAGCAATATCAAATGAACTTGAAGCACTTCTGTTTGTCGTGAGGAATCCGTGTTTTGAACAGGACAGAATCAGCACGGTGCTGAGTGAAGAGCAGAGGTGTGTAGCCATAGACACGAGTGAAGAAACTGATGCACTTGTGGCGCTCCTCGAAGTGGGTTTCATCTTCGGTGAGGGTCACCGGGCAGCCTGGACAACGGAACGTCCACCTGGAAGTGACCTGGGCGAAAAGAAAAGAGAAACTGAGATAGGAGGAAAAGCTTGGAATTGATGGAACTCACTCGAGTTGTCGAGTTGAACCAATATGGTCATTTAAATTTTGATGAGTTTGATTAGACAAAATAAAGTGGTCTGATGGGTCACTCACAGGACCGTGATTAGTCCATGATTTGGAATATTAAAACTGGAGTTACCAATCGCCATTTAGAGGGTGCAAGATCGTGCAACTTCAACAAAAAAAAAAATGAACTCATTGGCAACAATTGCAGCAACAATAGCCTCCACTTGATCAGCACTGATCAGGGTTTTTAATGAGCAGTAAAACCTTGTTTACAGGACTCTCAACTACTTTGATTATGGCCACCACAGCCCTGGATACACGTATGAACACAAGCACAGAGATTAGAGACATGATAGGATAGGTGGGTACCACACACTTTTTGGCTTTTAAGTGTTCATTCTGAAGAGAGCACTCCCATATTGGGGGATCGACATCTCGAAAACTGCAGCAGCAGAAATACTGAAAAGTTTTCAGAATTTCCACATTCAGTTCAGCAGAAGTTTTCAGTTTTCAAAAGTTTTCAGCATTCGGGGACAAATCCAGCACGAACGAAGGGAAACCTGCCTCAAAATCCTAATTCGATCAGACTATTTTGAAAAAAAATGGGGGGCCAACTTCACATGAAGTTAGCCTCCCCCCAGCAGAGGGGTCAACATCTCGAAAATGGCAGCGGCACAAATGCTGAAAATTGGGCGCTAACTGGTGCAAACGATGGACAAAAATGGTAAGGAGTTGCAGTGGGGGAAAGCTCACCTTCACATTGCCGCTATGCATATTTCGTAATTGGCATTGCTTTTCCAGAAAATGCTTCTTCATCCATTTTTGGCCGGATTCTTGTCCACTTAGTAACAAAGAAGAACAGGATTCCGGCCAAAAACGGACGGACGAATATGCACATCTGCTAATCTAAGGCATCAGTTATACCCATCACTGTGCAGAACCCACAATGTCATGGGGTGGGACTTGAAAGTTGAAACCTATCGTCCACTTCTTTACTTCTAACAGTTCTGGGTGTACATTTTATTCCATTTTAGCAATTCAATTAAAAAATTTAACATTAATTTGCATGGGCTAGGGCCTGGCGCAAATCAGCAAGGCAATGAGGGATAATAAAGACATTGATGACGTGGGCAACAACATTCACTGGTCCAATGGTGGACTACGAAAGAAACACTGGGTCGCATCGCATCAGATATTGCACGTACCTTGACAGGTGGTTTCTTCGTGATGTGAGAAACGAGAAAATTCATTGCGATGTCTTCACAGTTCATGTACTCATCAACTTTGTCTCTTATTGCTTGTGGCATCACATACGAATAGACGTACAAATAGTAACTGTGGAAAAATGCAGCACCTGCGACGGGATGGAAAATGTAAGAACAGGATTTTTATCTTCTGCAAACACATACCAATCAGACAAAGTGCATATTTTTTATATTTTATTATTTTTTGTTATCCTATAATTTACAAGGAAAAGACGTAGTAGAGACGGTTTTCGTTCTTAACTTACAGGAATAAATTTGCTACGTTTCGGCCCCACGGACGTGGTTGTGGGGCAGATGGTCAGACACGGGCTTCTGCGATGTTGATCTCATGATGGCTGTTGATCGCATGTTCCTTCCAACCACCCAACGCAAATGAATCATACCACATTTTTCAAACAAATCCACCATGAACACGGACCCAGGCACACTCAACGCCTGGCGGAACACGCTCCGCATGATAAACCACCTTCAACCCAATACCGCCCCTCCCCCTCCACTGATTTTCCCACCATTCCCCGTCAACCACCTTACCCAAGACGACTTCTGCCTCGACCCAGCCCACTTCAACACCGATCCATCATAACAAAACCTGCCACCGCCAACCACAAGACCCCCAACCCCATCCCACAAAACAGCAACTGACAAGCAGAAACCATTCCCATCATTCCAGCAAATGCAGAAACGAGAAACGATGATCCAATCAGTGTGATACCTTCACCGCTTGAGAAAGGTCCGCGTCCGTGGGGCCGAAACGTAGCAAATTTATTCTTGTAAGTTACGAATGAAAACCGGCTCTATTATGTCTTTTCCTTGTGATTCTGACGTTCGTGGTGCACGTGCTGAAATTTTATAATTTAGTTTGTAATTTTCAATGATCGAAAATTACAAAATAAAAATTGTGCCAGCCGCCACTCATGTCTCTTTGTCATAGTCAACCCATACACATGTAGCACCTCACGCGATTTTGCCTCCATCGCAGCATATCCCAACACGTGAATGAAAAGTGGTCAGGTTTCTGTGGTTCAACAAGCTGTGCCGTGCTCCATCAGGCACAAACAAAAATGGACATAAACTAGTCTATTCCAGTTATCCTATTCAGTCTGTTCTAGGACAACACGATCGCAAAAACCTTGGGTCACCTCGCGATATGAGATGTTTGCTCTAAAGCCATGATTCCAAGATAATGTGTTCTCAGGATAACCATGCTCCGCAATCCTCATTTACGGGCAGATGTGGATTACAATATTGTCAAATTTAAAATTAGCAGAAAACTGCAAAACAGAAAAACCCCTCCTACATTGGCAATGTTAATGTCAACATGGCATAAATGCACCTATGGATAAAATACAGGGTCGGGTCTGTCAAAAGTCCCAGGGAACACCCCACAAAAGCTTAGTTCAGGTTTGAAGCAAACTGTACTTTTGTTTTATTTGTGCCAGCCGAAGCTGGGAACCAGCATTGTTCGGTCATAGTGGTGGTGGTAGGGGGAAACCCAGTCACAGCGAGGATCACAAAAAAAATCCCTTCTTGCAGGCCATAAGAACAAACTGTACACCTTTGACACCGGGGCACTCAGATTGCGCTAAACGGGATCACAGACTGGTCACCAATCAGGGGGTTGTCCTAGAACTTTTTACATACTCTGTGCCTAGAATCATGTGGAAATGAGTAACACCTACCGGTCAAGACCATCGAAAGTTCACAGGAGTAGTTGGAATTGTACAAAAAGCCTCCGTGGTTCAAATCCCATGCGTGGTAACGTCCTGGAAAGCCAACCACTTGATCACGATGCTCTCGCCAGACTCTGGGGAATAGAAAAATAAGATCTGCGCTTCAGCATTGATCTCGCCACAAAACATGATAGCAGAGATGGTGGAGATGGAATTGCATTACCCGCATGCATGTTTCATCCATGTTGCCTCAGAAACTTTTTTCTTATTTTAACCTTCTTGATTCGAGGAAGGGTGGAAAGGATTTTATCCAGGGTAACGATTGGGACGAAATCGTCCCGCTGTTGCAGTAGATTCAAAAATTCCCTTCGTTTCTTGTTCCGGAATGAATTATACTTCCGCAATTTTCAAATTTCCCGCGCAAAATCCGGGACGTTTTCGACCCAATCGTTGTCGACGGTCCGCCGCCACTTTTTCCCGCCAAGACGCGAAGGTGAAAAAATCCGTTTTTCGTTTTCTGTAAAATGTGTGATTTTCATTTTGATCTGGAATTCCTCCCTGGCAGGTGAGTGAGGTACTCATAGTCGGGAATGCTGGGGAGAGGGTTCTGATACCCATTATTGAAAACCGCATTGTTTGGAAACGATTCGTTCGCCTGCAGCAGCACTTGCTGTGACGCCGAATATGATATGCGAGAAAAAGGGAAAAGAAGATGGAGCAATTTGGTCTTTACAGACCTGCTTGTTTGAGGTGTTTTCTTTTGTTTATGCTGAAGAGTGTCACACAGATTTCGGCTGCGGGGAAGCCCCCTCAAACCCGCCCATCCTCCTCCCAACCCAGTCCACTCCAAAGAAGCAAAACTTGGCCAGACCGGGCCAGCCGACATGCATTTTCATTTCAATTCGATCCGAACGAGAATGAGTTTTTGATGTTTCCAAAGGACGTGGAAGGGGGCAAGCATGGCATGGCCATGGACTATGTGTGCAGATCAATGGGCATGGCTCTTGTTGCAGACAGCATGAACAGGAAATTGGGTTCAACGTTGAAATTGGTTGAAATGACAGAACCATCGGGCGCAGCAACACAGCGAATGAATTTTGAATGCATTCGGAACTCGGGACTGGAAAAGCAGCTGGCAATTTTGTTGTCCTTGAGGCCTGTTGGTTTTTTTTGTGCAGTCATGAAGAGCGATTTGAATCCAGAGGGCAAGCCATGAATGGCATTTATTTGAATACAGAGGGCAAGCCAATGAAACCCCACACTGTGGAAGCTTTCAACTCCAGCATTTCTGAATCAAGTCGCATTTTCTGAATTCAAATTTTGAGGCATGCTGGTTTTTTGCTTATTTATCGACAGTTGTAGATGGATTTTCGTAATTTTTTTTTTGCCAGATGTTGCAGGAGGGTTCCATCAAACAAATTATGCAAAAAAACGAAAATCGATTTTTTTTGCCAAAATAAGGTCGTCACGTGACCAGCCCTTAAGGGCGGGTCTTTTTGGGAACAATCGCATCAAGAAGGTTAACTCATTTGCAGGCAGTGGAAAGACAAGATTTCAAAACAAAGGTATAAAGTGTTGGATTTCGATCTCTGTTAAAACGTGGGTTCCAATTTTTCAAGTCCAACTTCTTCATGCCATTTTTTCATGTCTACGTTGATGCAATTCATCCATCACGACACACAAACCAAAATGGTTTTAGATGTG
>JASGXE010013827.1:0-12223 GCA_030068105.1 Sinentomon sp. SZTP_YWyxl
TCCTCTTAGTCAGGGAATCTTTTCGAAATTCCTCTTTCTCAAGCAAGTTGTCTCTGTTGCTTTAGAACGGGGCTTGACTGGATTTCTTCATCTTCTTTTCTTCTTTGTACGAATTTTTCGTATTGTTTTGCAATGTTAGGCCACACTTGGAACTTATCAAAAAAAGCCAATTTTTAGGTCTTGTTTTTACAGTTTTTTTTTTAAACATTTATTCTGGACATTAAATATGAGAGATGGATGGTAATGAGTACTCGAAATGTCTGGAATTTTTTTGAATTATGTCTGGAAAATCGTCTCTGTCCGGCTGCAGATACCCTGTTGAGATCGTGCATTTAAATTGATCAGCATCTGTGTCTTCCTTTTTGTGGTTCCTCTGTGTCTTATTCTTTTTTATTTGTTTTCCAATTTTGAATAAAAAAACGTTTTTTATAAAAAAAGGAATTTTTCATAAAAAGCTTGATTGGCATGGCACAGTGTATTTCTGATGCTGGCATGTGTGCACTTGGGTCTCTCTTACGTGTCTCAGAAATCGGAGCTTTTAGGGACTGACTAATTAACAACATTTGATGAAATTCTGGAAAAAAGGCAAATCAAAACACTCGATGAAATTCTGGAAAAAGGCGAATCAAAACACTCGATGAAATTCTGGAAAAAAGGCAAATCAAAACACTCAATGAAATTCTGAAAAAAGCAATTCAAAACACTTGATGGAATTATGGAAAAGGCAAAACACTCGATGAAAAGGCAAAGCAAAACATTCGATGAAATTCTGAAAAACGGCAAATCAAAGCATTTGATGTATTCTGTAAAAAGGCAAATCAAAACATTTGTTGAAATTCCGAAAAAAAACGTCTTTTCTATATGGAGGTTGAGACCATTTTTCTGGAAGATTATGAATCGACAAAAATGTTTCTGTTCCTGCGAAAATCAATTTCCTGCGAAAGTTTTGAATGTCCCGTGCTTAATCACCATGTCTATCATCTCTTACTCCTATGATGACTCTCTGAGGAGGAGACTGGAAAACAAGGAACCGATAGTGATAAGTTAGATAAGATTGGAATCGCTAAAATATCCCCCTTACCAGGAAGTTCGACGATTTTATCTCCATGGTGCGGAGTTGAGTCAATGTTTCGGGAGCATCGCGCATCCATAATCAAGACGAGACTGGTTGAAAGCGGGTTGTTGCATGGTGAGTGTCTATGATGGTGCAGGGGGAGAAAGGTGGAAGTGGGTTGGGGGACGTGGCTGCGGTTTCGTTGGAGATCAGCTAAACCGTTGGGGTAACAGGTGGGGAAAGGATGTCGGGGAAGTGGGGGGTGGAGGCCATGATTTGGAGAAAAGCTTCCAGATGGCGGGCAGGGATTGGAATCCTTTTGTAAATCCTTTTGTAAACCATTTTGTCAAAATTGAGACCACTTGTCTGATCGTTAATAAAACACTCTAACTGGTAAGACTCCTCATAAAAGAGAACTGTGGGCAAATAACGGGAGGTGGAAATATGGAGGGTTTTTCGACCAGAGATAACTTTTCCCCGGCTTGTTTGATGATTTCAACTCCACATTGATAGAATCTGGCTCTTGTTGCGAGACCATCGGGCTCTGCTCCCGTCCTCCCCCTCCCTGTGTGCTATTGAAATACAACGAGGATCTGTTGCTGCCTCACAACTCAACTACTGCTGACAAGTTGGCTCTGAAGTTGGGTCTGCGATGATCTCGCAATGTGAACCAGATTCAATCCAAGTGAAGTGGAAACCGCCAAACTCGCTCGAAGGGCGATCTCAACTGTTCATTATCACCAGCAGGGTGCGCTGGAGGATTTGTCTTCTAAAGGCTGGAGCTTTGTCTTCTAAAAAAAACTGGAAAATGCCTTCAAAATTTCATGAAGTAGAGACTTTGGTGTTTTTTTTTATCTAAACCATGCCTTGATAACCGTCTGTCCTGTATGTCTAACTGCCCACTAAAAAGACAAATACATATTTTAGATGCTGTTTTTTCGGATTTGCCACAGAATTCAAGGAGTTGCCACAAAATGTTGCAGGCGATTTTACTTTCCCCCGCATTTGTGGTGAAAATGCCGCAATCCCAGTAAAATCTCAGCAGAGATATTTGGAACAGAATGTCCATCCAATTGCTCGTACGTGAATATGCCAAATTTCATTAAATTACCTTTTCATTTTTCTGATATCACAAATCAATTTCCTTGTTTTGTTTTTCCCATATTATCTTGCTTCTTGGTGTCGCAACAAATCTGAGGCATGGGTCGGGGTTTTCAATCGTGTTTCGTTGAAAAAATTGTACTAAAGATTGCCTTGGAAAAAGACCAAAGTCAGTTGCTTGTGGTCCTGCGAAGAAGTCAGTTTCGAAAAAACTGACACAATTACGTTTTTATACTCAACGTTGTGGTGTGATCAGATAGAGAGCTTTGCAAGGGCCATGTTAGGAGTGACGGACATTGGACCCTTTGTTAGTCTGTATTGACGCTTGTTTTAAGCTTTCCGTAAATTGTCATGCTTCTTGGTGTCTAAACATATTTGGGTCGGGGTTTTCAATCGTGTTTCGTTAAAAAAAATTGTTGTGAAGATTGCCTTGGAAAAAGTCCAAAGTCAGTTGCTTATGGTCCAGCAAAGAAGCTGATCGATTTCGAAAAACAGACACAATTACGTTTTTGATACTCAACGTTGCGGTGTAATCAGATACAGAGCTTCATAGTAGCCATCTTAGGAGTGACGGACATGTTCACGAATCTCAATTTATTAATTTTAAGCATAAAATGCTGCACTCTAGGCCGGATTCCTTCTGAAGGTTCATTCTTACTCGTACTATTTTTTTATTCCTTTTGAAGATTTATTCTTTTAATTTTTCATTCCTTCTGAAGGTTCATTCTTGTAATTTTAAAGGTTCATTTCACATGCAACTCATGTCTGTGATGCAACTCACAAGAGGATTCGCAATGGTGAGTTTCGTCATTTCTGAACCCAATGTGACTTAAGTCCCATCTTGCAAGACATATGGTTTGTGGCACCATGGTAACTGCGTGCAATTTTTTCATTATTTTTTCTTCCTTTATTATGAGACTCAATTTCTGAACCCCACAGCAACTGCCAGAGCATTGGCAAAATTATTCTGAGACTGTTATGTGTGGCAGTGATGCTGTGATTTGTCATTAACATTGGCTGCTTCTGGGATAGCTTGATAGCAGAGATGGCTTTAGTTTTTGGACCTTCTGCTTTGGCAACAAAAGTTAGGTATGTTTGTTAATCTCAACACGAGCAGTCACTTTCTAATCGCAAGTGAGAAGGCACTACTTCAGCATCATCTTTCCGTGGCGTTATTTGAACTAACAGAGTCCGTTGTGCCATTCAGTTTGACAACATTGAATGAAAATACAAGATCGCATGACAATTGGAGATGCTGTTTAAGAAGCAGAAACCAAACTAGAACCGCTTTAATATTATGATTAGGCGGACCTTGCCGTGCTTGCACTACCTACCGTTTGTCTGTAAAGCAATTTCACGTGAAGGTGGGCTGAAAATGGGGCTCAAACGACATGCACAGTGCAAATAATCTTCGAAGGTGATTGTTTCCGGACCGACCCCGTTGATTCAGCAAAATTTGTTCCATCCATGATTGTGATTCTTTGAAAGGTTTGTTTGTTGCATAAGGTGCGAGTAATGTCCGGTTTCATGGAGGTTTTGCCTCGATGTCACTTGATAACGTTTCATGTGAAGTCGGATGAGTTTTCCGCAAGGAGATCATCGGACACGAATAAATACGGAGTCGGCAGCATACACTTCACAAATTTCCATAGCAGTGTCGGAGCCTTCAATCTCATGGAAGCCGAAATTCATCTTGTCTGTGTCCCAATGCAAGAGCGACTACAAAGACAAGACAAAAAAAGTAACTTTGGTAAAGGACAGTACTTGGAAGGAAAGCCATCCTCGTGCAGAAAGGGGACTTAGCGGCCAAGTCCCTCGACTCCTTAGAATGAGATGTTAAACGGGAGATCCGCTTTTCAGCATATCACTTTGCATTGCAAGGAACACCAGGATGGGTGTCCATGACATGGGCTTGGCAAGTAGGGCCGTATAACCAGAAATCTTTTCATGCACTTCATGAATCTTTTCATGAAATGCATGAACGTGAAAGGCAATTCCGTCATCACAAAGCAGTGAGAAAATCTCCGTTTGGGGGAGGGGGAAACTGGTACGAATAAATCCCGTTCGATCAATCTGTGAAAAAAAAGAAACCATATTTCCACTTTCCGGAATTGGGATTTTTTTACGAATAAATGCCACAATAAAAAAAACCCTTAGCATTTCTTTGATTGTTCATCTAAAATGACTCGTTTATAAACCCCTCTTTTCCCTGTCCATCTCTCTTTTTCTCCAGGCCAAGTGAAGGAGATCGAAATTGAGAAGACTGAGAATGCTCTGGGGCTTAACATCACCCACAACGGTGCAGGATATTCCTTCATCATGGGTGTCAAGGAAGGAAGCGTTATCGACTCCATCAGCCGCATCCGGGTAAGAACTCCACCCCCAGTCATGTTTTTCCCTTTCTCCGGATTAGGGTTGGTTAGGATAGGTCAACCTAAATTGCTAAATTGGATAGTAGACTTTCTTCTCTCACGTTCACAAGTATATGTTGGCCAGGCCTCCTCGTTTACACGGGCAGTAACCTCTGGCGTCCCGCAGGGTAGTGTACTGACCCCTCAACTGTTTTCCATATTTATAAACGATCTTTCTTCTGCTGTCAGTTGTCGTATGCACCTGTTTGCAGATGATTGTGTTGTTTCCACTGTTGTTCGGTCTGCTGATGACTCGCTTCAGTTGCAAAACGACCTGGCTGCTTTCATGCACTGGTGCCTTCCCTGGGGAATGAGAATAAACATTGAAAAGTGTGACAATCAGTTTTAGTAACAAAGTTAGCCCTCAAGTATCCACATATTACCTAAGCGGCAAAGAACTGGCTTCTGCAGACCACACGAAATATTTAGTAATCACCATAACCAAAAACTTAAACTGGGAACAACATATAAATCAGATGGTCAGTAAGGCCAATTTTGCCCTTTTCTTTATTCGGCGTACCTTCTATAAAGCAAATGGCCCAACTAAGGAGGAAGTATATTTTGCCCTCGTTCGCTCCCTGCTAGAATATGCTTCATCTGTCTGGGACCCTTGCCGAGTGAATTTAATAGAAAAATTGGAGAGAACTCAAAGAAAGGCTGCTCGCTTTGTATCTGGGAGATATGCACCATTGGATAGTGTCTCATCCATGTTGGAAAACCTTGAGTGGAACTCCCTGGCCTCACGCAGAAAAATCTCAAGACCGGGAGGTTTATTTCTTGGACGAAACAATGTTGGTGGTTGGTCAAATTTAAAAGAGATTTTAGCTCCTGCGAGCTACTTTGGGAGGCATGACCATGATTTTAAACTCCGAGCACAGTGCTCCCACAAGGATGTTGGAAAATATTCTTTTGTCACTAGAACCGTTAATGAATGGAATCTGCTACATCCTAGTGTCTTTGGAAATGGTGAGGATATTAGTGTGGCTAACTTTAAAAGCAATGTAGGGTCATGGTTGGCCTAACAACGTGGAATATTATGACCTTAATATTTCGATGTTACAAGTTTTAAGTTATACAACTAGTTGATGTATCCCAGTGCATTCATTCTTTGTTTATTCATGCTATCCCTCATTGCTGATTTGTTCCAGGGCCTTGCCCATGCAAATTAACCTTAAATTAAATTAAACCTACCTGCCTCCATGCATGCCAGAGCTCCCTCCAAATCTCTGCCTTCGTCCACTTCTGCCTCAATCAGTTGTATCTCAGTCCCCCCAGATCCATGCAAACACAACACTACAATTCAAATCCTTTTTGTTATGCAGCTTCTTGGAGCGGATTGGGATTTTTATCCGTTCCGGATTTGAAGGGGTTGACTTGACCGGATAAGGGCATTTCTGCAAGTTTCCAAAAAATTGACGCTTTTTTGGATTTGCTGGATAAAAGCACATCTGACCTCAAAAGCACACTATCTTCAAAAATGTGTCTCAATTTTACATTTTTTTTTGAAAATTGTGTAATTTTAAGAGCAGATAAGTTCCCTTATCCAGTCAACCCCTTCATCCACATGCAGCACGGGCTGCATGTGACCGAATCGTCTAGGGCTTTTTTTTTTCTTCGGAAAAACCTGCCCTTGGAATGGCCTACCCATGCATACAAACAACGCTATGCCTCAACAGAGTGCAAGATCTGATCTCGGCATCACCTATCACCGCTCGAACCATATGTGTTTTTCTTACAGGGGGTGACCACATAGAACGCATTGGTAGCACAAACACAGTTGGCAAACGTCACTCCGAAGATTCCAGGCTGCTGCAAGAGATACCGCTTGGCACAAAGTTCGTTATGAGTAGAGGTCGAACCGGTACAGGTTCAACCGTGTACGGCAACCGGTACGGGTACCGGTACACACGTACCGGTTGCAACTTTGTGGGTGTGCAAAAAACCACTTCTTTTGTGCCCCCAAAGATCAAAACCAAATTGAAAAATGTTATCATTTGGCCGAGTTATTGATGTTTGAAGTTTGCTTTTTCGTTCTTCCCATAAGTGAATGGCTTCTTTACAAGATGACTGGTTTGGGCTCCCGTCCTTCAAACAGCTGCTCCAACTGTCCCCTTTTTATATGCTGGTTCAAAAATAGAGCAATAAAACTTCTGGGTGTCTCTTGGATTTGTTTGTTTTGTTTATTAAGGGGTAAGAGAGACTCAAACCCTTCTGGGTGCCTCATGGCATATTTGTTTACTTTGTTTATACAGGGGTAGAGACAAAAACCTTCTGGGTGTCTCATGGCATATTGTGTTTGTTTTGTTTACGAAGGGATAGACATAACGTCTGGGAGCCTCATGGTATATTTTTGTTTGTTTTGTTTATGCAGGGGTACAGCGACATTAAAAACTGCTGGGTGTCTCATGGCGTATTTCTTTGTTTTGTTTATGAAGGGATAGACATAAGAAAACTTCTGGGTGTCTCATGGCATATTTGTTTGTTTTGTTTATGAAGGGGTAGAGAGACATAAAAAACTTCTGGGTGCCTCATGGCATATTGGTTTATTTTGTTTATACAGGGGTTGAGACAAAAACCTTCTGGGTGTCTCATGGCATATTTGTTTGTTTTGTTTATGAAGGGATGGACATAAACACGTCTGGGTGCCTCACGGCATATTTGCTTGTTTTGTTTATGCAGGGGTAGAGACATTAAAAACTGCTGGGTGTCTCATGGCATATTTGTTTGATTTGTTTATGAAGGGGTAGAGGGACAAATAACTTCTGGGTGTCTCATGGCATATTTGTTTAATTTTGTTTGTACAGGGGTAGACAAAAAACTTCTGGGTGGTGTCTCATGCACACTAATTTGTTTTGTTTGTTAAGCGATAGACATAAAAACGTCTGGGTGCCTCATGGCATATTGGTTTGTTTTGTTTATTCAGGGGTAGAGAGACAAAAACTTCTGAGTGTGGATGTTTGGTTGTCTTGTTCATGAAGGGACAGATATAAAAAACTTCTGGGTATCTCATGGAATTTGTTTATGAAGGGGTAGGGTAGAGAAGAGTTTCTTCAACATAAAATGCCTATCTTTTTGTCGGTTCAGATCTGTATTACGAAGAACGTACAATAGCTATCCTCCATAAAAGGCATCTCCAGGTTTCTCCAGGTAATAACAGGGATGTAGCGTGCTTGTAACTGTTTCAACTCTGCACCTGTGTTCTTCTCTGCAAATCGACATTCCCAGATTTCAACGACAGTATACGCCTGATCCTCTTCAGCACTAACGTTTCAGACAATTAGCCACGCACCTGCTATTTGCAGTTTTTTCGGATCGGAATGGCTTATTTCGACCGTGTCTGAAGCAGTATTCGAGTTTTTCCGCAGAATTCGAAATACATTTTTTCTGGTGGCATCCGCTGATGAAAACCATCAATCTTTTCTCTGTTCTGCATACTGCATTCTGATTAACTATGTCATCGTTATGCATCAGCCACAATAACCATATTACAGCTGCAGCCTGGTTAGAAGTGGCTCGATACCCATTTGAAGGCAGGATCCTAATGGTGTTTTCAAACAACCCCAGCGAATGTATTACACTCCATAAAAGTGTTAATGTTTCATTATTTAACATGCAATTGTGAAACTTTAAACAACCCAATATGACAATGTCAACATCTCATCACCATTGTAGTAAGTTGTCATGTCATTGACGAAATCAAAGTATTTCCAACAGGACGGCGTTCCTTCTTGTTTTGTTACATGGATAAAATACCTTGCATAACTCTTTCTGTTAGGGATTTACATCAATTTTGTTAGCATCAATGAATTCCTGAGAAAAAATTGACCAAGAATGATGTGTCACACATGCATGTTTTCTTTCATAAAATTTGCCCAAAAATCTATGAATCCCGGAATCCAACCGGTACAGCACCCGGTTGGATTTTCAAATGGGTACCGGTACGGGTACAAAATCAAACCGGTACGCGTACGGGTACAACCGGGTACTGTACCGGTTCGACCCCTAGTTATGAGATTAGTCGCACCAGGATTTGGTAAGGACATGCGGGGATTTTTACCCGTGCTTGCGTTTGTAGTTCTTTTTCAGATTTACATGGTTACCAGCAAGTTTACAAAACCAATTTCATGGGTTCTTATTGGTTTTCCCAAGGTTTTCTTAAGTGACAGAAGATAGCACTCATGAGCAGCAGACCAGTGGCCATTGATCACAGAAATTGAGGTTGCGGTGTTACCCCACAGCACCAGCAAGGTTCTGAGGAACTGATCGAGGTTTACAAGATGGAGTCAATCCAGTTTGGCATTAGCCGGAAAATTGGTAGCACAGATGGTTGTGGCTTTGGCCTGCAGCGTTGCGGGTACTGGAGAAGTTGCATTGACAGGTGTGTGTGCTGCTACCCCACCGAATCCCAATGGAACACACTGGCAACTCAGCAAAAATTGAGCAGATGGAAAGACAGGAATAAGAACCTTTTGGGAGGGGAACCGGACAGTTGGCCACCGTGGACATCTGGCCGCCGAGGACATCTGGCCGCCGAGGACATCTGGCCGCCGGACATCTGGCCGCCGGACAACTGGCCGCCGTGGACAACTGGCCGCCGTGGACATCTGGCCGCCGGACATCTGGCCGACGGACAACTGGCTGCCGTGGAGACCTGGCCGCCGCGGGCATCTGGCCGCCGGACGTTTGGCCGCCATGGACATCTGGCCGCCGCGGACATCTGGCCGCCGCGGACATCTGGCCGCCGCCCGCCAACCGTTTAGCGGCCTCGACATTATTGCATTCATGAACATTGATGACGGTGGACATTTTCGCACGAAGGATAATCATTTATTTTTTATTTATCTGTTTATTTAAAAACGACACTGTCACAAAAATGTTTGGTGACAAGACCGAAAAACAGAATTGAAATCAAGATTTAGTGAAAGAATAAACAAATTGAAGCAGAACAGCTGAATATCAGGTAGAAAGCATTCAAACAAACTGAGGCGCGGCGACGGGGGAACGCAGCCGGTCAGAAATTTTAAGGTTCGAATAGCATTAAATTAGGTTAGGTTAGGATTGGTTTGGTTACGTTAGGTTGGTTGGATTAGGATGGTGTCATGTCGGTTTGGTTTGGTCATGTGAGGTCAGTTTTACATTGGTTTTGTGAAGGGCCGATTTAGCGAGATAAGCAACATTCGATCAAAGTTTTTCGGACCAAAGGATCCCGACCCGGTGCGACACTTCTTCGGGATGTAGTCCTCTGCGAGGTAAGGGGTGAGAGATCTTGCCGCTGTGAACATTCGTACTCCGGACGTTTGGTGTCCGCGACATGTGGAAAACATCAACATCATATTGAAGCACGGTTTGAAGGGAAAATGGTTTTTTAAAATTCTCCAAAAAATTCTTCGGGGACAAAAAGTTCCGATTGGAGCGCTGACTTATTGCAGCTGACAACACGACTGCCGCAAGCAATTGTAAAATGGGAAAGACGGGTATTGCGCGTTTCGAAACTTTTGTGCACCTTTTCTGCATGATTTGGATGTTCCATTGTCTTTTTGTCGGAGGGAAATTTTTTTGCGAAACGTATGAAAAGCAAGTTTGAAGTTAACGCTTCTTAACAAATTTTTTGGGACAAGAAGTGAATGAATTCGTGGAGGCGGCTTGAGTATCTGGGGGTTTGGAAGTGAAACAAACTCCTGTCCGGCAAGGGGATTCATTTACGGCATCAGCCAGTCACTTGTCCAGGACAGACCAAAGTTGCGAATGGAGTAATTGGGGGAAAACAAAGCATTATAGGTATCTTATTGGCACCTAAACGTGATGTGTGTCAAATATAGGAGAAAACAACGACAAAACCTCATGAATTTGAAACATCCAACGTTATCATCAATGTCCAACTGCAACGTGTAGCGGCGGCTTAATCTCCACGGCGGCCAGATGTCCGTCGCGGTCAGATGTCCTCGGCGGCCAAGTGTCCACGGCGGCCAGTTGTCCGGCGGCCAGATGTCCACGGCGGCCAGTTGTCCACGGCGGCCAGTTGTCCGGCGGCCAGATGTCCGGCGGCCAGATGTCCAACTCCAGCGGCCAGATGTCCGGCGGCCAGATGTCCGTCGGCCAACTGTCCGGGAACCTTTGGGAGAGTATGTTGGTTTTTGTCAATTTGAGAAAATGTCAAAAATCTATATGAACAACTTTCTAAAAGGGACCCTTTCAGCAATACCGACCATAATATGACTGCACTGAGCAAGAATTTCCTCAGCACATCCAATCGGCAAAATCTGATTCACAAAAGAGTAGCATGCTTGAAAAGCTTGCTTGCGGTGAAGTCCATGACTGAAGTGTCAGTGGGCCAGAATGTCCCAGAAGATTCAGCAAGATCATTAATAGTTGACAATTGGTGATCCCGTTGTTACAATCTTCAAAAAATTGAACATGAGCATTGCTGGTGGTTGGCATGTGGCGTCCAGGTTGATGTTTAAACGAAGTTCCAAAGTTCGTTAAAAATATCCCATTCGGTGGCGAATTAGCTTTTGTGATAGAGAATTGTCCCTTTTTCATTTTGCAAGTGCCTGCAAATTTTTTTCCGTGATTTTGCTGATTACTTGGGTTATCATCACCATGCTCCTTTGGGGCGAGGTGCACGGAGCAAAACTCATCTCACACCACAAGCAAGCTTCCTGAGAACATCGGAAATGGCGTGGCATGATCAATTTCACACCTTTTAAGTTGCAGGCTGCATCACATGGTCATCACAGCAATGAACCAGTTGGAACTAGGACTGTTGGCACGAGGACTGTTGGAACGAAGACTGTTGGAACGAGGACTGTTGGAACGAGGACTGTTGGAACGAGGACTGTTGGAACGAGTTGTGTACCGTGTTTTGGTAGGGTTTCACTCGTCTGTCCTCTGCTTCCCAAGTCCTGCATTTATGCTTATAAAATGAAACAAAACACAAAAAATGAGTTTTGAAGAAATTGGAGCTCGTTTTCTTGCAAGAAGGATCTTACCTGCAGAATAATATCCCTTGCCATATCTGCTGCATTTGCCCATGCAGCTTTGGATTTTTGCTGTGCATGAAAAAGCAATCATTATTTGCAGTTTTACGAAGTGCATATCACTGTCAAATTTTGGAACTATTTTGTTCTCTATCATTCTTTTCTTTGTTGTTTATGTTCACATTTTGTTTCAGGTGAAAGTGATTCCATCAGCAAAAATACCATTGTTAAAGATGTGAGCACCGCAGCGGACAACAAAATGGAAGAAATTGCATCTGCTTCTCAAGGCCACACCTGCCGCGATGCTCACACTCGCAACGACGATTCACAGAATTTCACGTGTGTCATTTGTGATGCAAAATTCGTCACAATTAACGAAATGAATGAGCATATTCTGAAGAGACACAAGAGGAAGTATCGTTATTTCTGTTCCAGTTGTAATTACAAGTGCAATATAATGGGGAATCTTCGGAAGCACGAACGTCGGCACACAGGAGAGTTCCTCATATGTTCTTCCTGTGGTTACCAAACTCGAGATAAAAATGGTCTCCGTAATCACTTGAAGATACATACAGATGTTAAGCCATATTCATGCTCGGTGTGCGGATACCGGTGCCGAACGAATGCCAGACGCATTGATCACATGAAATCCAAGCATTCTGCAGCTTTGTCTCTCCATG
>JASGXE010013828.1:0-12554 GCA_030068105.1 Sinentomon sp. SZTP_YWyxl
ATGTAACGTCCAGCACATGGTTTAAACTTTCTTTTTTGGATTTTTGGGAAGTGAAAAATTGCAGACAAAAAACACAACAAAGCTTCATAGATTAGGCCTGTTTGAGAGGCTAGTGCCAGATTTAATACGCTGTCATAAAAATCATCAAAAATCATCAGAAAATGTCATAACAGAGTTTTATTTGACACCAATTTCACAAATAAATGGGTTTTCAAGTGATTAGAAAATAAAAAGAAGAAAAACAAATACAAATAATTTGGGACTACTTTCCAGCGGATGAAAATTGAGTTCGTTGGAAGGAGTTCAAATCAGCTGTCTGAAAAGTGAAGAGGCAGGCGGGGAGAACGTTTTGAGCGGCCGAAGCAGCACGGAGCTCGCTGTGAGCAGCGCTTGGAGTTCGATTCAGCTGCTGGAAATGGTCGTTCGCCGGAGCGGCCGCTGCAGGGTGCTGGCCGAGAGAGCTGAGTTGAACTGTTTTGGGCCTCGACTTCTTCAAGTGGGTTTTGTACAGAACTGCTTAACTGCATAGCTTGACTCATCAGAATTGAGAGCAGGGAATTTTCGTTGACATGGGTAATCTGGCGACAGAATTCAAACTCTGGGGACATCAGTTTTGTCCAGAACACTCAGAAAATGCTGTTCACCAATCTATTAAGCAATTTGCCAGAATGTCATGTTCCAATAAGCTGTTCTTGCCGGAAGGAACTGATAGTTACTAAAAACTGTGTAACATGTTCGAGAGTGCAGATCGTCGTTCTAAATCATGTGGTGATAAGAGACGTGAGCGAAATTAAGTTGTTTCAAAGTTCGTCGAACAGTTGCGATTACAATTGGTGTTACTGCAGTATGTCTTGAAAGTCCAGTGACGTCATGGACAGTAACGTCGTATCCGATGGCGAACCGAAGTTACTCAGCTTTGGGCTGAGATCGATGACGTTGATGTCGATTCGTACAGGAGGAAGAATATCAACTTCTGACAATCCAAGGTTGATGTCAGAGGTTGGCACTTGATGGTGATATCACAACGTTCAACTCCATCCCCTCACCCAGCCATTTCTCCATTCCCATGCGCGGTAGGCAAAAGGTCGCTCACCCAGATTATCGTTGGACCGCGAGGTTCAAAACGTCAGTAGGGCGTGGTGCGTCTAGGTAAGGACACTAAGTGTTTTGCGTATCGTCATGTTTGGAATCTTCTTTACTCACAATTCCCTTGCTTTGCCATATCTACACTGGATGATTGGTATGTTGCATTCGTCATTTCTTGTTTAAAATGTATGTAGATTTATTCTGGCATTTCTGGTTGTAGGAGAATATAGTTCACTGGATCTCGTTCTGAGAGTTAAGAAATAGAGTTTCACTTTACACTTTGCATGCACTTTTGACTGATTGGCATGGTGGACCCTTAGCGTGACAAAAGCCTAGTTTACACTTGGAGTGATGAGAGACTGATTCCCCTGTACACATTTTCTTTTCTATTCCTACACTACCTACTGAAAAATTAAAATTTATTTTCCGTTTGTTCTCAACAACTACTCAACAAAAGATGAGAGTTGTGCGCCGAAATCTATTTTACCCTTTATCGGCCCCCAAAAGACCCCAATGGGCGCAGAACAGACTGAACTCCAACAATTTTTTTCACTGATGAATTTCGATTCGTAAGACCATTCGGAACACCACAAATTATGTTGCACCTTTTCTTTACACCCTGTAGAATATGCACACAGGGTCTTATTAACAATGACGCCAAGGATGCCCAGGCATAGGGCGTAGCTTCCTGAGGGGTACCGATGCTTTTTTTTTGCTCTTGCTCGCGCGGGGCCGTATTTTTGCACTTGCCGTTTTTTTTTTTTCTATTTTGAGGTTTGATCTGGCAACGGCACAAGCGGCCGAATGCACCAATACGACTAATGCTAAGCTCAGACTAATCTTGAACTTAAGTGCCAATTTCCATTGCGTCAACATTTAGGCTTAGTGGCAGTACGCACTAAGACTTAGGATTAGCGATAGTCACTTCTTAGGGCTAGGCTTAGCATTAGCCAAAGCGCTAGGCATTGCACCATTTGCACTGCACCAACTTAAGATGCAACTCAAGTGATAGCTGAGTGGTATCTTGGCATTATTGTTGGTGCAATGCTTTGTGACTAGCACTAGCTGTCACTTCGCTATCACTTAGCCAAGTGTTAGTTTTAGGGTAAGCTTAGGCTTATTGGTGCATTCGGACGAAGAAGTGAACTAACAGCCCAGGGCGTCGCGTCATTTCATTAACACGGAACCAAAGGTCCAAATGGAAGCATAAATGGGACCAAAATGTGCATCGCTGGAGCACCGCTTCAAAGGTGAATGTGATCGGGGCGATTGGGCAGAGATGAATATTAACGATTGTGTACGTTTCGCGGACAAGGGAAGTGATGATTGATGAATGGAAGAGAGCCAAGAGAGGATGATGGGGAGACACAAGACAGTATGAGAAAGGCAACGCAATGAGCAACTGGACTTGTTGGAGAGAGCAGATTCTGCAGATTACGGCTGGATTGTGGGCCACGATCGAGCGTGAGCCATAACCTGCTCTCTCTCTCTTCAACGAGTCTAATCGCTCATTGCGCGTGGGGTGGGATGCTTGATACTTCTTCAGTCTTTTTTGTGTTGGTGAAATGTGAAAAGGAGATGACCGACCAGATGAATGGTGGGCAGGTCACCTGCCTCTGCCTGTTGTGTTGTCGCCTGCAGTTTGTTTCATCTCGTTTCTTCGTCGTTCTGGTAATGCTGGGACGAGACGAGTGCTGTGTTTTTTCATGTGTGCAAGGGTGAAGGGCTGCTGAATTCATCGCAGGCTCTGTTGACTGTTTCGTCGTTTTGCAAATTGCAAAGGCCTCCAGGGCACAGGCCAATCTTCAGGAAATGTCGCGCACGTGTTGACGTGTTTCAATCCCGGTTCCGAAAATTTCCGACTTACGGTTCCTTTCCAAACTCGAAGTGAAGTGTGAAAAGTGTGAGAAAAACTTCACAGTTGCCCCCCAAGGGCTCGTTTCATTGTTTCAGAATTTCCAAAAAACAAAGCGTGCCTCTGACTTATCCGAAAGTGGGAACGCTGAGCGCAAAGGGTTGAGGGCATGTGGGTAGGATGGCGGAAATCAAAACTTCACCCGCAACACAGGTCAGTCATATGAAAATACTTGCATTTGGACAGCATCGCCATTCGTTTACGCCGTTTACGGCCACGGGATGCTTTTTGGTAAAACTTGGAACGTAAAGCAATGCGCTTGATACCTAAGATTCCAGCTGTGAAGTTTGAGACATTTAGGACGCTCAGATCGTCCGCAAGTGCGTTTGGAAAAGTGCACGTACTCTAGATGACAACTAAAGAAATCCCTTTTAACGGCCAAACGGTGCATTTGCGGACATTGGTTCATTAAGACTTTTTTGTTCAGAATTAATAGAGGAATACGTGGGCGAAGTTTTGTCCACTATTTCTGAATCACCATGAATAATGCATGATGCAGTTTGGAAATTAAATGTCAAATAACTGTCAGATTTCAGGTACCGACCTGACAGCAACTGCCAAGGTTTCAGTTCCGAATACCACAAGTTATTATTGTGAGTACTGTGGGAAACTAGCACCTGTTCTATAGCAGTAGCACACACATAAATGAGATTCAGATCTACGGAGATTGTGTCAAAAATGTGACTAGGTAGGTACCTATCTACCCACCACAATGGGAGACTCACCAGATGCATGCTTGCGACGAAAGAACAACACTGAAGCAATGACAATGGCAAGAATGGAGATACACACTCCTGCTGCAAAAAGGAACTGTTGATCATCCATGATGAAAAATACACACTTATTCCTTTATAACTTGCAAATACTAGGTACACCTGCAAACAATGTCAACATTAAATTTTCGACCAAGGCACAGATGATGTAAACAGGTCTCACAGTAACAAGTTTGGTGACATTCCAGGGAAGGTTGGTAGGTAATGATTTTGCCTTTTGCTTGAAATTGAAGAGGTTTTCTTTTTTGAGCTTTCCACTGGATGACGGATGTGCATAGGCTTTCACCATGATGGCAGGCATCCACCTTTTGAAAATTTTCGAGTGAGAAATGGGGCTTTCCCCCCTTTAATAAATAGACATTAAAATAGCCAAAAATTCTCAGGTTGTTCACTCTTACTCCTGAATGCTTCTATACTCTAGAAGACTAGTTTCAATTAGAAAGTTGACGAGCCTTCAGCTGCGAAGCCATTCGTGAAGATCTCACTCATCCCCAGCACACCGCCAGGTTTTCTGATGGGGGTGGTTAATTTCTATCCAACCCTTCGCGATTTGGAGAAAAGGAGTGAACAAGGATATTTGGAAGTGATTTGGACTTTTTTCTGCATTTTTTTAGTTTTTAAATCAGTTAAATTGGACTGGCTTGGAATTGTCGTTTTTAAAGACAAAAATCGAAGGCGAGCAATAACTTGACACATCAACAATTTCCGACGAGGATTTCTGTAGATATCAGAATTCTTGTTTTGAGTAACCTCGTGTGAATCACCCCTGTATAATTTCATGATGGGACATACCCCATTTACACTTGTCTTCAAAGGTACATTTGAGCTTACTCTGAGTGGCTCAAAGTTATAAAGTGTAAATGGTTTTTTTAGCTTCAGAATGCTAAGCGTGTTCAGACATGGACATTTGCTATTCAGCAGCCTAAGCACTGGACGACTGAAGCTCTGCCTTTTGTTTTCATCGAGAGTTGGATCCAAGTATGCTTGAATGAGCGACTGCAGCAAGTCTGAATCATCAGACAACAATGGATTCCTATGCTACTGTTCACTCAACAACGGAAATATATTCTGATCACTGGATGAAATGGAATGGCATTCATCATGAGGTTGGTTGACTTGCTGGTGTTCTTGTTTGTTCCTTGTTTCTTTTTTGTGAAATGGCTGGTTTTCCATGATGAGAAAAATACAATTAAAAAAACTCAGAAAAAAATTGACCCTGTTGCTCCGACTTTTGTCGCTGATAGAGGAGTCACTATCGAAGGCTTTTTCGACATCTACACCATACTGGATCAGTTCAACACAGAAGCATTCGGCAATGTCAGCATCACCAATCTTGTGAATTAGAATCTCAAACATCTTCTTGACCTGGCCTATCTTGTCGTAAACGATTGCTTCCTCTTCAAAGAGATCGCTCTGTTTGAGCCTATTCAAGACCATCTGCTTCCTGTAAAGATCGGACTGGTGTAGGACTCTCCTCAGCTTCTGATGGGTCTCAAAGATCAAGACTGTCAGTGTCTGCTTCCTTCGCTCGACCGATAGTGTTTATGTAGAGAAGGACTGGATTTGTGTGAAATTTCTCTTTCTCGGTCTTCCGTTGGAAAACCAGACGTTCCAAGTATTTCTTGAGCGTCGTCGGGAAACTCAGGAGGAAGTCGACCACTGCGTCCTGGTCGGGATGGATGGCTGATTTGGAGAACAATTTGGCTGTTTTTTCCTGTCTTTCTCCAGAACAAACCTCCCGTATTTCCAGACCAGTTCAGCACTGGTAAACTGATTAATCGCTCGACAAAGAAATCCAATCCTGTAAATCTAGCCCCATCATCTAGCTGGATTCGAATGTCAACCACCAACTGCCAGATGTCGAATGCCCGTGAAATCAACTGTTCCTTCTTCGAATGCAGGACAAGCGCAAGGCAGTGATTGAAGTTGTTAGTTGTCAAATAGTTGACGCAGTCGTCGAGGTTGATGAACGACGATGTCAACCGGTCCAAAGATGACGTCGATTTTTTTTAAAGCTCAATTATCACATCGGGCCATTTTTTTACAATTTATTAGGAAGTACAGCATTCATTTTCAGTGAATTTCATATTCAATGCATTGATGGGTACACAAACGGGAGGAGAAACGAAAGAAGAAGAAAAACAATCAAGATATGAATGCCAAATGTCAAAAATTGCACCAACTCATCCATCACGAAGCAGACTCATCAACATTTCGAATGTCATTGATCAACATTCAGGATGGCAGAAAAGCACAAGAATGATTGAAGTGGCACATTGTTGATTGAAACAGAAACACAGAAGCACGGCAGTTTTATGCCAAATATGCAATTCATATTCCCCAGAGCAAAATGTGATGATTGTGATTCGCCATAGGTGAGAGTATGCAAAAGAAAAGGACAAAAAATTAAAATCAGTGGCAACATCTAGACAGCAACAAAATGTACAGACCAAAAAATAAAATGCCTTACTGGCTGCAACCACAACCTAAGTGCCTATGTTCCCATAGGCTAATCTACTTGATCTACCACATTCAACAGAGCTTTATTCCATCTCGGCCCATTGTGATGGATGTAAAATTTGCATCAAAGTATGATACCTTGACAGCCGAGGCAAGTGACAGCATAACTGGTAATGTTTTGCGTAGGCTACATGGAAAGCATGGCTAGGGTCAGGTGGGGTAAACTCGACCACAGACATGTGAACCTTGTATTTTGCAGAAAACCATATTTTGATATTTTCATGTTGTTGTTTGAACTTTTTTCAAGAACGTATCTTGTTTCAGGGAGATTTGGCATGCAAAAAAATAAATGGGAAAACCGAAACCAAAATCTCACAATTTGAAGTGTTTTTCACTTTGGACTGCAGTGCAATGTTTCAATGAGCATCGTATGTACCGACCAGGTGCCATTGCATTGATGAGAATTTTGTTGGAAGGTGTTGTTTCATCATTTAAAAGTATCAAAACATGTCTTTCTTCTGCACTTTTCTGGCAAATTACTGGTCGCATTTGCCCTATGGTAAATGACTGTCGGGGTAAATGCGACCGGTTGGTTAGGGTAATTGCGAACAAGTGTTTTGAATGACAACAAAAATCAGAGTAATTCCGACCAAGAAGAAAAAGCAGGATATGAAGAAAATCATGGAAGATTTTTGTGAATTTCTTGTTTTTGGCTGCCAAAGGAAGAAGGAAGTGACCATCAAAGGAAAAAGTGTGCAGTAATTCGTTTATCTCTTTTAATGCTTTTTAATTTTTCTGTCTGGTGGGGTAATTCCGACCATGCCACTTTCTGGCTGGTGGGATAATTCAGACCATGCTGCAAGACTGCCCACGTCAGCATCAGACCTCTTTTGGTCATATTTACCCCTGATGGCCAACCATACAATGGAACAGGAAGGAGAAAGCCATGGTCGGAATTACCCCACAACTTTTTCTGAAATGGAAAAAATTTGGGGTCGGATAATTCTGACCACCAATTTTTCCACATACTGTTGCAGTAATGAAGTGGAGCACTTGCCAGGATGTTCTCAAGACATGCGCCCTCTCATAGCACCACATGGATTTGAAATTAATTTCTTCCCGTTCTCACGAAAATGCGGTGAAGTTCAAGTTTGCAAAAAGTGGTCGGAATTACCCCATCTGACCCTACATGACAAGACAAGACAAGACGTAAGGTATGATGCCTTCTTTTCGACATGGATTTGGTCAATTGGTCGTCTGCAGTTATCAGGAACAGTTCCAGCTTAAATGGGATCTGACTTTGCGAGTTTCATTCAATCGCCGAAAACACAACTAAGGCGAGGCAATCAAATTCAATTTCAACTTCGAGGTCAAAAGTGCAGACAGCAGATGTGGAAAATAACAGCGAACGTGGCGTGATGCAAATAGCTGATAAGATCAGTCACCAACATGTGCAAAGCACAGGTACGGTGCAAGGTGAGCGGAGTGATAGAAAAAACGGGGACTTGTTCGGTTGTGGCTGTGGATGGAGCTGGCAGCAACAGGTAGGTACGCTGGCTGCTGTTCGGGAAGCTGTTGGTTTTACTGTTTTGGCCTTTGCAAGGTGAAATGATTCTTTCTTAGAGGTGAAATGTCCGTTTCCTTCACTCAGCTTACACATTTCTGACTGTTGCGAAAGTCATAGATTTCATCGTGAAATGTTGTCTCCTTGAAGTTGCCTTCACATGGATGTTCGATGTCCGTCAGAATTATGGCAGAAGCAGTCGTATTGTCCAAGCTTCAGGCGATCTATTGGGAGAAAACTGTTTCGTTGAGACATGCAGATGTCGCCTGATTTCCTTCTCAGATGCAAACCTTTGGGGATCTCCCAAAGTCTCACAACTGGTTGGTGGGGCTTCGGCGATAATTCTTTTCTCTCTTTGTGGCCAGAACAATTGATTGATACGCGTGCGGCATTGCGAGGACCGTACCTAGTTTGGTTCAAGGAACCAGGAAGCCGTGACGCTTTTCTTTCGGTGTGGGTTGTCAGGGCGCTAGTGGGGCGATCCTGTGTGGAGATCTGCGTTGCCCGAGAAGCAAGATGTACCTTAGTTGTGCCGTCTCTTATTTCTTCAAGTCAGTCTTTTTGTGTGTTTTTCATTTGTTTTGTTCTTTCATTTTTCTTTTAGGGTCTTTTTAAATTTAGAAAGAGGCATAGGGCTATTCATATGAGAGAAGAGAGTTTGTTTGCCAACTTTTGCAACAGAGTTAGACGTAGATTAAAAAGTTTTTCTTTTTCTTTTTATCAATACATAGGTAGGTACGTTATACGCACCTGTATTTGCAACGAAGTTTGGTGGCTTGGTCAGAACTAGAGTCCATTTCAAATGTATGTAATTTTCTGTCAAAGTCTTCTTTCATTGGCCCACCTTTAATTCCACGATCAGTTTTGACAATTTCTGCAGTTTCTTATGTCAAGTCAGTTTAAGATTTCGCAACACCTTTTCCGCTCATCATACCGAAAATCATTCATTTCCATCATTCACTCATTCATTCTCAAAATTTGTTCGATGGAGATTGTTCCACTTTCATGGAGAGGCATCGCCGGGTGGCCTCTGGGTGACGTAATGTGGGTGTTAACAGGCAACACCCAGCCTGTTAACCCCCCCAAGCCTGTTTGGTGGCTTGGTCAGAACTTGAGTCCATTTCAAATGTATGTAATTTTCTGTCAAAGTCTTCTCTCATTGGCCCACGTTTGATTCCACGATCAGTTTTGGCAATTTCCTCGAAAACAAAGGTGAATTACGACGTGAAAAATGATTTTTGTTTTTAAACCCAGAAAGTGACAAAAGTATGAAAAGTCGAAGGAAGTGCAGTGAAACATCAGCGGAAAATATCGAGACTAAATGACTGAAATTGGGACAAAATGATTGTGAAATCCTTGGAACGAATGAGAAGTGGCCGTCTGGGTGTTGCCTGTTAACACCCACAAAACGTCACCCAGAGGCCACCCGGCGATGCCTCTCCATGAAAGTGGAACAATCGCCGTCGAACAAATTTTGAGAATGAATGAATGAATGATGGAAATGATTGATTTTCGGTATGATGAGCGGAAAAGGTATTGCGAAATCTTAAACTGACTTGAGATAAGAAACTGCAGAAATTGTCAAAACTGATCGTGGAATTAAACGTGGGCCAATGAGAGAAGACTTTGACAGAAAATTACCTACATATGAAATGGACTCAAGCCACCAAACTTCGTTGCAAATAAAGGTACGTATAACATATGTATTGATTAAAGAAATAAGAAAAACTTTAAAATCTACGTCTTACTCTGTTACACTTCATGGGGCCTATTTATTTTGATTTGAGTTAGCCTAATTTGTAAACATTTTGGTTACGCCATGCATCATTCATCTAAAAACTGGCGTTTTATCCTCTGCACTTTCGGGAATGTGATGCAATTTTTGCCCAAATGGCTGTTGACTGCAAGACTGCATTGATGTTGACAGGCACCACAAATTTGTTTGCATTCGTCTCTCCGACGGCATTGGTCGTTTTTTAATTGCTGACGCTGGACTTTGTGCCACGGTGGCGTCGGCGGGGGGACTCCGCCCCTTTAAAAAACCATCATGGTAGGTAGGTAGGCCTACCTATTCGAAAGCCTGGAACTTGGAATTTTGCAATGTCCGCATGTGGTTTTGGAATTTACAATGTTGCAACCAAAACCATTGCACTTTCTGCAGCTGGGGTCCCATTCCCAGCCCCCGTCGACACCATGACTTCCAGCTTGCCAGGGAATGCGATTTATAAAACAGATTGGCAAGTTCTGCAGTCTGGGGGTACCTAAGCGCGTGCCGACTTATTTTTTTTTTGTTTTTTTTTTTCTCTGCTACATTTTCTAATTTTGAATTCTTTGGTAATCACTGTTGAATTTTGTTCACATTTTAATTTTGTTTAATCAATCGTGCAAATACTTTTAATTTTCTTTGACTTTTAATTTTGTTTTACTGTTTAATTTTGTCATAAGTTCCAACTTTTTAATTTTGAGATAAACAACTATTTTGTACCACTTTTATTTTTTCATTTTGAGCTCAGATTGAAAGCTGTAGGCCTATTGCTTTATTTATCTTTTTTTCACAGATCGTAACTATCAAATCCTGCACAATACTCATCTAGGCCTATCTAAGATTATGTAGGTATCAATGATAAGTTATTCAAATCTACAAATCTATAAAAAATACCGAAAGTGCTTAAATAAACTTGGTAGGTGGGTACCAATCTACCTAATTTTTGTGAGTTTTAAGCTTTTTAATTTTTCCAGGTTTTTCTCTGCTTTAAATTTTTTAGGGCTTTCATTTGTTTATTTTTTTCGTGTTTTCTCCTTTTAAAGTTTTTTTGCTTCTCTTTTACATTGAGGATAACTACTGTCATTTCAATTATATACAACAGTTATATACAATTATTTATGGCTCCTTGAAGCCAGTCTTTTAAGGAATTCAAGGGTGTTTAGTTCTCAACATTAAAGTTCCACATGAATTAAGCCTAGACTTAATTTAGGTAACTACAATAACTAATTCATCTCAGGATGACACAAACAGTCCTCAGTCCACTATACGACAACCACTTCATCCAAACATCCGCTTCTGCACCTCTTCTAGTTATGAATCTCACAATTCACAAAGAAATCTTCTAACGATAAACAATCACCATCCCAACAGCAACCAACAGTCTTTTTTTTCCCGTCGGCTACTTGCGCGTGCGGACGCGTTTTCCGAGGTTTGGTGCGTGCTCCGCTGATTTTGTCGATTTTTTGATTTGATTTGTTTTTATTTCTGCTTTTCTCTCAAATTATGTTTGTTCTTGGTTAATTTTCTTCTTTCTTTCTATTTTCTTGGTTCTATCGTCCTGTTTTCTCTCCATTCTTCCTTTCTTCTTCGTTTAAAAATCTGCTGCTTTCCTTCTTTTCCATTTCCGAATTTTCCCTTTTCTGAACCATTGTCATGGAGACTCCGACTTCAAGAGCCTCCGGTTCCAGACTGCAGTCGCCTGTCAGTGATGAATATTGCCGGGTGAACTGCAAGTTTGGAAACTCTGGTGAAGGGAAGATGGTGCTCTGCGATGGTTGCTCCAAATACTTTCACTTCGAATGCGTTGGCCTTCTCAAAACCAAGTCCATTCCAGCATGGGCTTTGTGGTTGTGCGAGGATTGTATCGGGGATTTTCGTGAGATGAAAAGCCTCCTCATGCATTTGAGAGTTCTTTGTTCTTCTGGTCTTCCAGCTGCGGCAGTGGCCGAGTCTTCCGCATTGGCTGTTCCTCCGGCAAAGCCTGCCATTGTGAATGATTCCCCCCCTGTGGGTGATCCTGCTTCACCTTCTGGCCCTACTGCCGATAGGGTAACTTCTGCTGTTCCTTCAGCTGCAGTGGTGGCCAGGCCTCCTGCTGTTGCTGTTCCTCCTGTTGTGGTTGTTGGCCATCCGGAACCTTCTGTTGCTCCATCTCCTCTGGCACTTTCTCGTGCTCTCATGAGTCACTCCGATAAGCCTCTCATCCTCTCAGCTGTACCTTCGGTTTCCTCTCCCATTGGCCCGCTTTCTTCTGCATTTCCACTTCTTGGGTGTGTGCCCAAAGTTGTCCCGGGAACTCTTTCCTACGCGAACATTGTCTCAGCTCCTCGCTGCAGCCCTTTGTTAAGCCCTCTCTGCAGTTCCGGGTCTTCTGCTGTAGCCGGGGTCATTCCGACCAAGAAACGGCCTGTCTTGAAGTCTTCAGTTGCTGCAGTTGATTTGACCGCTGTGCAATCACCGCCACTCTCCTTGCCTGAAGTCAGTAAAGTCCTTGCCTGTTCTCTGCCGATCAATGATCCATGTACAAGCTCTTCCTCAGCTGAATCTATTTCTGGCCAGTCTCACACTACAAAGAAAAGTTCCAGGATACTGATCATTGGGGATTCCATGATCAAGCATTCAAACTGCCGTCCAGCCGCTGGTACAGAGTTCCGATGTCTTCCTGGTGCCACCATTTCCACAATTTCATCCTCATTGAAAGCCATTCCAAAATCCCAGGCCCAAGGTTACTCAACCATTCTTGTGCACGCTGGTGTTAACGATATCCTAGGTGGTGCATCACCAGAAATTGTTCTTCGCAGTCTCTCAGATTTCTTTCTGTGCTGCAGGAACCAGTTTCCTGGTGCCCGCTTGATCTTTTCTTCCATCATTGCTAATGATCGCGTTCCACTAAAGTCTCTCTATCTCTTGAACTCCAGGGTTGCTGCACTTTGCCAGCAGTTGGGTGTCTCTTTTTTGGATGCTAATTGTTGGTTCCCTTCTAATTTCCTT
>JASGXE010013829.1:0-12858 GCA_030068105.1 Sinentomon sp. SZTP_YWyxl
GTGTCTCTGCTCGACTGTCGTGTTGTCATTTGAAACTGATAAACCGTCACTTGAAGGAAGATGGGAAATGATTACATCATTTAATCCTCTATCACAGTGCCTCTTGAAAATGGGGATAAATCACTTAATCCCCTCCAGTGCAAGCGGATTTTAATGTAACATTATTGGTCAAAAACAGTGATCAAACCATGGTTACCTTCCCTCTCATGAAGCAACGATTCCTCATTGATTGGACACAAGCAATGATTGTTGGCTGTCTATTTATTTATTTATTTATTTATTTATTTATTTATTTATTTTTAACCTGTTCAAAAACCCCCACCAGATTTCATTGGAACTCTCGCACATTGTTATTCTCTCAGCTAATCAAACCTTACGTATGCTAAAAAACCTCTTCGATAGTTTTCTATTTTTGCATCAGGATTTCCTGTCCACTTTTTTCCAACAACATACCTGCACATATCATTAAATAATGGCATCTGATGGAGATGTTTGTAAGGAGATCCGTTCTGAAGATATTACAAAGAAGCCTACCACCGATGAGGATCCACCAACCAAATTACCAAAGCTTGATCTGAGCACTGTTCTTGAAGAACGTGGTTAGAAAATCATTATGGATGTTTTCAGTTGTGGAAAACATGGAATTGATGCAAGCCGGGCTCATCAGTTTTGAATAATGGAATTGATGCAAGCAGTCGCATCAGTTTTGAGAAAAAATGGAATTGATGCAAACCAGGCTCATCGGTTTTGAAAAATAGAATTGATGCAGGCCAGGCTAATCAGTTTTAAAAAATGGAATTGATGCAGGTCGGGCTCATCAGTTTTGAAAAATAGAATTGATTCAGGCCAGGCTCATCACTTGTGAAAAACATGGAATTGATGCAAGCCAGGCACATCAGTTTTGAATAATGGAATTGATGCAAGCAGTCGCATCAGTTTTGAGAAAAATGGAATTGATGCAAACCAGGCTCATCGGTTTTGAAAAATAGAATTGATGCAGGCCAGGCTAATCAGTTTTAAAAAATGGAATTGATGCAGGTCGGGCTCATCAGTTTTGAAAAATAGAATTGATTCAGGCCAGGCTCATCACTTGTGAAAAACATGGAATTGATGCAAGCCAGGCACATCAGTTTTGAATAATGGAATTGATGCAAGCAGTCGCATCAGTTTTGAGAAAAAATGGAATTGATGCAAACCAGGCTCATCGGTTTTGAAAAATACAATTGATGCAGGCCAGGCTAATCAGTTTTAAAAAATGGAATTGATGCAGGTCGGGCTCATCAGTTTTGAAAAATAGAATTGATTCAGGCCAGGCTCATCACTTGTGAAAAACATGGAAATGATGCAAGCCGGGCTCATCAGTTTTGAATAATGGAATTGATGCAAGCAGTCGCATCAGTTTTGAGAAAAAATGGAATTGATGCAAACCAGGCTCATCGGTTTTGAAAAATAGAATTGATGCAGGCCAGGCTAATCAGTTTTAAAAAATGGAATTGATGCAGGTCGGGCTCATCAGTTTTGAAAAATAGAATTGATTCAGGCCAGGCTCATCACTTGTGAAAAACATGGAATTGATGCAAGCCAGGCACATCAGTTTTGAATAATGGAATTGATGCAAGCAGTCGCATCAGTTTTGAGAAAAATGGAATTGATGCAAACCAGGCTCATCGGTTTTGAAAAATAGAATTGATGCAGGCCAGGCTAATCAGTTTTAAAAAATGGAATTGATGCAGGTCGGGCTCATCAGTTTTGAAAAATAGAATTGATTCAGGCCAGGCTCATCACTTGTGAAAAACATGGAAATGATGCAAGCCGGGCTCATCAGTTTTGAATAATGGAATTGATGCAAGCAGTCGCATCAGTTTTGAGAAAAAATGGAATTGATGCAAACCAGGCTCATCGGTTTTGAAAAATAGAATTGATGCAGGCCAGGCTAATCAGTTTTAAAAAATGGAATTGATGCAGGTCGGGCTCATCAGTTTTGAAAAATAGAATTGATTCAGGCCAGGCTCATCACTTGTGAAAAACATGGAATTGATGCAAGCCAGGCACATCAGTTTTGAATAATGGAATTGATGCAAGCAGTCGCATCAGTTTTGAGAAAAATGGAATTGATGCAAACCAGGCTCCTCGGTTTTGAAAAATAGAATTGATGCAGGCCAGGCTAATCAGTTTTAAAAAATGGAATTGATGCAGGTCGGGCTCATCAGTTTTGAAAAATAGAATTGATTCAGGCCAGGCTCATCACTTGTGAAAAACATGGAATTGATGCAAGCCAGGCACATCAGTTTTGAATAATGGAATTGATGCAAGCAGTCGCATCAGTTTTGAGAAAAAATGGAATTGATGCAAACCAGGCTCATCGGTTTTGAAAAATAGAATTGATGCAGGCCAGGCTAATCAGTTTTAAAAAATGGAATTGATGCAGGTCGGGCTCATCAGTTTTGAAAAATAGAATTGATTCAGGCCAGGCTCATCACTTGTGAAAAACATGGAAATGATGCAAGCCAGGCATATCAGTTTTGAATAATGGAATTGATGCAAGCAGTCGCATCAGTTTTGAGAAAAAATGGAATTGATGCAAACCAGGCTCATCGGTTTTGAAAAATAGAATTGATGCAGGCCAGGCTAATCAGTTTTAAAAAATGGAATTGATACAGGTCGGGCTCATCAGTTTTGAAAAATAGAATTGATGCAGGCCAGGCTCATCAGTTTTAAAAAATGGAATTGATACAGGTCGGGCTCATCAGTTTTGAAAAATAGAATTGATTCAGGCCAGGCTCATCACTTGTGAAAAACATGGAAATGATGCAAGCCAGGCATATCAGTTTTGAATAATGGAATTGATGCAAGCAGTCGCATCAGTTTTGAGAAAAAATGGAATTGATGCAAACCAGGCTCATCGGTTTTGAAAAATAGAATTGATGCAGGCCAGGCTCATCAGTTTTAAAAAATGGAATTGATACAGGTCGGGCTCATCAGTTTTGAAAAATAGAATTGATTCAGGCCAGGCTCATCACTTGTGAAAAACATGGAAATGATGCAAGCCAGGCATATCAGTTTTGAATAATGGAATTGATGCAAGCAGTCGCATCAGTTTTGAGAAAAAATGGAATTGATGCAAACCAGGCTCATCGGTTTTGAAAAATAGAATTGATGCAGGCCAGGCTAATCAGTTTTAAAAAATGGAATTGATGCAGGTCGGGCTCATCAGTTTTGAAAAATAGAATTGATGCAGGCCAGGCTAATCAGTTTTAAAAAATGGAATTGATACAGGTCGGGCTCATCAGTTTTGAAAAATAGAATTGATTCAGGCCAGGCTCATCACTTGTGAAAAACATGGAAATGATGCAAGCCAGGCATATCAGTTTTGAATAATGGAATTGATGCAAGCAGTCGCATCAGTTTTGAGAAAAATGGAATTGATGCAAACCAGGCTCATCGGTTTTGAAAAATAGAATTGATGCAGGCCAGGCTAATCAGTTTTAAAAAATGGAATTGATGCAGGTCGGGCTCATCAGTTTTGAAAAATAGAATTGATTCAGGCCAGGCTCATCACTTGTAAAACATGGAAATGATGCAAGCCAGGCATATCAGTTTTGAATAATGGAATTGATGCAAGCAGTCGCATCAGTTTTGAGAAAAAATGGAATTGATGCAAACCAGGCTCATCGGTTTTGAAAAATAGAATTGATGCAGGCCAGGCTAATCAGTTTTAAAAAATGGAATTGATACAGGTCGGGCTCATCAGTTTTGAAAAATAGAATTGATGCAGGCCAGGCTCATCAGTTTTAAAAAATGGAATTGATGCAAGTCGGGCTCATCAGTTTTGAAAAATAGAATTGATGCAGGCCAGGCTAATCAGTTTTAAAAATGGAATTGATGCAGGTCGGGCTCATCAGTTTTGAAAAATAGAATTGATGCAAGCCAATCAGTTTTAAAAAATGGAATTGATGCAGGTCAGGCTCATCAGTTTTGAAAAATAGAATTGATGCAGGCCAGGCTCATCAGTTTTAAAAAATGGAATCGATGCAGGTCGGGCTCATCACTTTTGAAAAATAGAATTGCTGCATACTGGGCTCATCAGTTTTGAAAAATAGAATTGATGCAGGCCAGGCTAATCAGTTTTAAAAAATGGAATTGATGCAGGTCGGGCTCATCAGTTTTGAAAAATAGAATTGATGCAGGCCAGGCTAATCAGTTTTAAAAAATGGAATTGATGCAGGTCGGGCTCATCAGTTTTGAAAAATAGAATTGATGCAGGCCAGGCTAATCAGTTTTAAAAAATGGAATTGGCAAGTGGTTGCTCTGAAAACTCACCCATCTTATCCAATTTTCATCCATGAAATAAGTGGGCAATAGTGATTGAAGCTCAGTTGCAGGCCAAGAAATTCTATAAGCAATCGAAATTAGCATGAGCCATTCCAAAATATAATAATTTAATCCTTTGGCTGCACATTTTTAAAAATAGTGAAAAATTTTTTTTTAATTTTTATGGTCCAGTGCCCCATTCGTTTTTCTCTGGATACACCATTTTGTCGATTCTCAATCATTCTGGCAGACATGCCATTTTTAACAAAAATTATCGGAAACTTATTTTTTCTTTTTTGTTTTCTGCACAAATTTTCAAAAAAAAAAAAAAACTTATTCACAAACAGGAATGGATATTTTTTATTTTCTTCACTCACCGGTGTTTGCATTGCGTTCGCTGCTTATCAAACTGTTGAGCTATCTACAGTCACTTTGTTACCAGCACCAATGGTGACAATTTTCTAGCCAAGGCAAGGACCTCAGCCAAACTCTGTAAACAAAATAATAGACTCATTCTGAATAACAAATTTGAAACCAACAGGACTCTGGTATCCTTACAGGAGAGGACATTTTTTGCTTAAACTACTTCTTGCTGCCAAAATGAACATTTTCCTTGTCACTTCGTTTCCTGTGAAGCTCGTAGATTTTTAAGTCAAGTGGATAAGCCATTTGCAGTTTGCTTTTTCTCCTCTTGAAGCTACATCAGCAAAATGCACACAGACAAGCTGCAAAATAAAAACTGCAGTTGCCACAGTGCTGTTGAATTATTTAAGAAAACTCGGCCATTATGTCAGTCCACCACTTCTTCTTTGTTTGTCTAAGTGTGTGTAAATTTGCAATCGTGATTGTGTAAAAAAGGTCAGATCATACGAGTAAAAGTACACAGAAATCAATGTATGTTTTTCCAACAGTCTCACTGGAGGGTGCGCACTCATTTCCCACCTTGTTGGAGTAACCTGCGTAAAGTGAAGTTGGCAGAAATCATGCACTTTCATTGTTCTATGAATTTCCAGTGCATATTGCCAAGAATCCTTGGACACTTCTGTTTGCATTGAAGTATGCATCTAAAGAGAATGGAATTGTTCTGTTACCAACCAGCATGGGTTGATTGAATTGCTGTAAGATCACTTGGTGAACAAAAAAGTTATGATGGAGTGTTGACAAATTTGTTTGCCCACAGCCTGCAAGCATATGGTACTGGGGAGGACAATACACGACGAAAATGTGAATCAAAGACTGTTTTATAAACGCGTTAATGGCGGTGATTATGATTGTTGTGCTCGCAATATTTTATCTCTGAAAGTCCTACACAATATTCAATTCTTTAGCTTTCAAGGTTTGAGACCCTGTTTCTCTTTCGTAGAACGAAATCTGATGGGATGAACTTTGCATGCCTCGGATCGAGAATGATAACTTTTCCAGCTACATGTGGTCAGGCAAACTAAAGTGTTATCGAACCCTCCCAGTATCCAGTAGGTACGAGTTCTGTTACCCCACAAGCAAATGCAGTCTGATGATGCAGGCAGTAAGTTGGCTTTTAACAAAATCTCAAATAATTGAGTGCTGCCACTGTGAGGTGTATGTTCCATTGCTGTGTCATGCGCTGGTTGGGGGCCAGCCTGCCGGAGAATGCGAAACAAATTCACTGTAGATGCCAATTCTTTTCCAGCCTTTCTGCCTTAACCACTGACAAAAAACCACTTAACAAAAGCACTTAACAAAAAAAAAACAACCCTTTCGCCATGCTTCAATGAAGCATGGCGAAATGGTTGTTTTTTTTTCTGTGGATTTTCAGAAAAGTACCTGAACATGTCTCTGGAAGAAAAGAGGAAGGAATACGTCGACATCGAACAGGTGGAGCTTGAATCAATACCCAACTGGCAAGATTATTTCTTGGAGAACATAAAGAATGCGGCCAGCATTGGTTAGTATTTTCAAGCGGCCATGTTCCCTATTGTCATTGACACTTCGCTCAAACGCACCAACCATTCCATGCTTGTGTGCACTATTTCACAACAATTTGAAAACGAATGGTTTTGCACATAGAAATCCGATTTTCTGCTAAATCTATCAAGAAATTGGTTATTCAGTTGAAGCTGAGTGTGAGCGATGTGGGGAATCATTGGAATGGGCTTTAGCTGCAACAATTGGTGGTCTTGTATTTGCAGAATAATGATGCAGCTTTTGACCAGAATTGGTGAAAACAAGGTCATGGGGCTTTCCTGCAGTTCTTGTTACCTTTGTACCAACCCCAGTTAGCCCCCCTCTGCTACTCCCCTTGCGGAATGCCTGCACAGCATTTGAATGCACTTTTCAACTTCTGGGCTGCTGCAGTTCTCGTGGGCATTTGCCCACAAGCACTGTAGGGTCAGCAACTTTGAGAAATTCCCTCTCCCCTTTTCTAAAATGTTCAGTGATTTTTCAGACGTTTGCCGTATTTCGGCAATTATAATCTTTCTTTTCATCTTGAGAAAATGAATTCCTTGCATTATGCATGCAATTCGAATTTTGCTCCGTCTGACAAGCTTTTTCTTTTATTTATTTGTACATTATTGTTTGATGTCATTTCTTAGGTCAAGAAATACCCTTCCATGTCATGTGTTTTTGCACGCCTCGATGGGACATTTGGCCCCGAGAGCACAAGCATTGCACCCAAAATTAACCCCAAAATTTCAAAATTTCTTCACCTTATGGGTTGTTCCACCTCCCAGCCAGGGGCTCTGACCCTTGGAACCCCGCTGATGCTCCTCCTCACACCTTGGTTACTTGAGGCTCCACCCCCACATCCTCCAGTGGGCTGCACCCAGATCCCACAGAAACGAGAAGCCCCCCCTATGAAAGCCTGAAATGATGCCCCCTGTGTTTTTTCTTGTTGACTGATATCTTCTTCTTCTTCACTTATCTAAAATGATTCTTGGGTTATTTTTCCTGAGTACAACCTGGCGCAAATTGGCAATTCAACGGACATTTCAGGTACTATTGAAGTAAAAAAACATCAGAGCAGAGAAATACAATGCAACATTGAGTAAGCTTATCCATTTTGAAATGACAGGCCTGAATCTTGTAAAATTTTCTTTCTGAAAGAGTGGCCTGGCCTGGCCTGGGTCTTCCCCAATTCCAAACACATCAGCATCCAAGGAGTGTCAGTCATTTACTGTTCTGACACTGAATGAAAACTTTCCAACATCCTTCCAAGGGCGCTGACAGAGTAATTTAAACATAATTATGGTGAGGCGACCTCTGTAAGTGGCAGTGACGAACTTCCTAAACATGAGTTCAACCACCAACATTGTTTAGAGCTCAAAAAAGATCATGTGCCTCGGGCGTCGCAACCTTAATCGCTTGGCAAGAGAACTCCATCCAAGTTCGAATATCGAAGATGAAACACCAGTACTTGTGAATGTACCCAGATACAAAATGTGTATAGCACCCAGATACAAAACGAGCTGCTCTACACTGAAATCAGGGCTTAAAGTGGAAAATAAAAAGGGCCGGAGCTCCCTTTACTGAAAAGGGACCAAGCATTCGAAAAAAGGGACCAACAACCAGGGGTACCTACCATTCCAGAATTTTGCAGGTGGCATTTTTAAGGGAAGCATCTGGGCTCGGACCCAGTCGGGGGTCTTTGTTTGAGCCCCCGTGGGCTTCCAAGGGGCAAAGATCCTGGTGGGTGGTTGTGACATCGCCAAAGAGCAGGCATGGAATCGACAAGACGTCTTGAAAAATGGGTTTGACACTCAGAAAGGACATGTAGTTAAATGTGTATAAAAAGGGACGGAGCTCAGCGCCGGCATTTCATTGATGTCGGATGAAAAGGACTGCCGGAGCTCAGCTCCTGTGGCTGCAGGGTCGGCCGGAGCTCAGCTCTGGTGGGCTCCGGCACACTTTAAGCACTGACTGAAATGCTGGATCCTATCTCGTGTTTCCACTTGGAAGAATCGGTAGTGGATCACAAACTGCAGAAGCATACTCAAAAGTTTGTTTGGCACACTGGAAAATTTGAAAAAATGAACAACAAATTGAGTAAAAAAAAAGCAGAACTTGGAAGAATAATCAGCTCCCGATCTGTTTCTACACTTCTACAATCAAGTTGCAGTTGCCTTTGTATCACCATGAAATTAGGGATCCACAATTGTGGCTTCGCTTCGAGATCTTCCCTGAACTGGAGCCGTTCCTTTCTAAACTGCTTTATAGCTGTGTACACTGATGAAATCCAGCATTCCCTGAAAATATATCCAATCTCAACAATATCAACCCACATTGTGTGTGACATTGCTCTCAAATGGGTCTTTCTCATGTGACCTTTGAAATTATTGTAGAACTTGTGAACTGCTTTGATGGTATTTTCAAAAGTGACAAGCTCCTGCACTTTAAATGCAGTGAGAAAAATTATGTTTGAACTTTTGCAGTGAGAAATGATCTGAAAAGGCCCACTGCACTTTCATCAGCATCAAATAGACTCAGTCGGTAGAAGTAAACTATCGGACGTCAGCCATTTCGCTGAAATTCTAACTTGCTATTGTCTGAAATGAATGAATGCCAATTCACATAATTTATTCAGGGGCTCTGCCCCTTGGAACCCTGCCGAGGCTCTGCCCCAGACCCCCTCCTTGTGACAGCTTACCCCCTCCCTAAGACCCATTCCTTTAGGAATGTTGCAAAGATATGGATCTTCTGGGAATTTCTTACTCCAGTGGGGAAAACATGCAAAATCCTGATTTCTGAAACAGGCGATGTCACTGGCATGCTTGAAAATCAAGATTGTTCTCATTTTCCAAGACATTTCCCCTCAGAGTGGAAAATCCTTTTGTCCTATCTTTCTCCGCATAAACAGAAATTCTTCCTGTTAGCTACCTTTATGTTTTAAAAATTTGAATTTCAGAGCCGGAAGAGAAGGATTTGTTCGGAAACAGTTCATTTGCCATTGATGCAGAGCTGAACTCAAAAATATCTCTCTGGCAAGGTGATATCACACGGTTGGAGATCGATGCAATTGTGAATGCAGCAAACAATGAACTTCGTGTTGGGGTTGGAGGTCAGTCATGTATCTCATCATCGAGTTTTGAAATTTTGAAAAGAATGATTTTCTGTTGTAATTTTCAGCCATATTTCCCATTTTCCCAACTTGAGTAGGTAACCACACTAGGTGAAGTTGCCACTTCTTTCCCCCACTTGGTTTGATTGCCCACTGCCTTTCGACTCCACTTCGACTTAGGTAAGTGATTTGGAGAATTGAGTACCAACACTGAAGCTGATTGCCAGTTTTAAGCTTGGTTGCAATGGGGAATATGGTCATTTTTCTTTTCAGTATTGCTGCTGTTGGGGTTTCCCCCATGTCAACCGGCATATTGCTTTCACTGATATTTTGTTAGCAATACAGAACCAAGCCAATAGGTGTCACTTCTGCAAAATAACACTTCCATGACTTTCCTTGATATTTTGGCATTTTGCACGTCCTCAACATGCCTCAAGCAACTTCAAAACATGTCAACAAAGTAAGTCTTTGTAAAATATGTGGCAGTGCGCCGAACTTTACGATTCTATCCCCATGGAATTTTCCAAATTACTCTTCGATCGAGCCAATTGTAGTGGTAGCATTTTTGACACACCGTCCTACTGGTGCCAAACAATTGGTGAAGTTACATTTAATATTCAACTCATCCTCGACCATCACTCTGACATGGCTAGTTCAATGTCATGTCTTCCACTCCACGTTGGGGGTGGGATCTCGTTCATGTTATGGTATTATTGCCAACCTTGGACGTGACGTGAACAAGATTCAACTTGCTTGAAGAATAAGATGTTGAACTCACCTGTTCAACTCGGAACGATCACAAGTTGAGACAACATGTCAAGAATATTATGTCATAAGAAATTACAAAGGAAGGTTGTATTAGCAGTATGGATAAATAACTAACTTGAAGCTATTTCGATCTCCGTTTTTCAATTGTTGAGGCGTTGACGAACGACTCCGTTGAAAAACGGAGATCGAAATAGTGTTATGTTAGTAATTTATCCATTCTGTCAACATGCAATCTCCAAGTTTCCACGTCTTGTTATGAAGGTCGTATTGTCTGCCCAAGGCAGAGGTCATCTGATTTCAAAAGGGTTTGATGCAGTCACACGGACACCATGTGCTCTGCAGTGGCATTGATTGATTCTTAATGGAACCTAAGTTGACAATGAACTCCTTCCAATATTGGAGGTACTTTGGTGCAGGGATTGGTAATTTCTGTATGTTGGTTTTGTGTGTTATGTACTTTTCGAACACAATGTCTATCCATATGGAGAAATTACCTTGGCAGTTTGTAGGTAGGTACATCTGACGTTCAAAACCGTTTTGTACAGGCACAAAAAAATATTACTGATTCCACATGATTGGTTTTTCTATTTAACTGTTGCCTCCGTTATCTAAGTAGAAGTAAAAGTGCCACATTACAACAATGGTTAAAAGGGAGAAATTTTTATTCCTAATGCAAAGTTTCATTTTTGCAAAGTTGCATTGTTGCCCATTTGATTGCGTGTGTGGCTGCCCAATTTGCTTTTGTGTGTGGAATCACTATCCCTGTACATGCATGGTACAGTACGTTGCAAAAAACCTGTTACATATACAGGGGAATGGGAGATATGATTCCATTTGCAAAATACTTGTTACACATATGGAGACGTAATGGAAGAAGGTGATTTCCTTTTGCAAAATACTTGTAACACATATTGGCTTAGATAGGACAACCAGCGAGCCATCTAAGCCAATATGTGTTACAAGTATTTTGCAAAAGGAAAACACCTTCTTCCATTACGTCTCCATATTTATGTAACAAGTATTTTGCAAATGGAAATCATCATCTCCCATTCCCCCTGTATATGTAAAAGGTTTTTTGCAACGTACTGTACAGTCAGGTAAGTATGTGCAGTCATGTGCGGTCATTTCAAGATTTACATTCAGCTGAAAGGCATGAAAATTTGGGCTTCAGGAGTGGAAAGACACTCTTCTGGGTGTAACTATCTGTGCTCTCAATCCAGAAAACTCCAGTTACAATGCAGATCATCATCTTGTGCATCCAAAGGCTTGGTAAAAAATCAGTGTTTGATCACAAACTTGTTAAAAACAATAAAAAAAAACCACAGCTCTGGTTGACTTACATTCTTAGAATTTGGATCAAATTTTCCACTTTCCACGTGCTGTTCCTGGATGAAATCTCACTATTACATTTCTCTGGACTTTGAGAATGTTGCATTTTTGAATAGGCTCAGGTATGTGGGCTAAGTTTCCTTGAACCAAAGACTTTGGCCCTCTTCCTCTGCTCATGATTGCATTAAAAAATTTTTGGAAGAAAATTAGCAAAGATGTCGGAAAAAAAGCACCCTCGTCTAGAGGAATTCCATGTTTGAGCAATGAAGCAAGCAGCAGTCCAGTAGGATTACAAGGACAGAGCACCTTCAGGTCATGGGACTGTGGGTCAAAATTGCCCAGAGATGCAATACCTTTTCCATGTTAAACACTTATTTTGCCGATTTTGACGAATTGTTAGGAGGTCGTGGCGGCGTAGTAAAACGTCCATATTTCTCAACCGATTTTATTTTAATTTAATTTGGCACCACATTTATTTTGGGGTCCCATTATGAGGTGCCTCCATGAAAAATTTCAACTTTGTAGGTCAAATGGTTTTTTGAGTTATGCTGACATGGCAAAAAACGTTGACGCAACTTTGGCACAATTTTCTGAGATGTAAAGATTGTTCGGTAATCAACGAATATTGTGTGGCCCACTGGATTTGGTGGGTCGATTAACCGCTTACTATTATCTAACCTAACCTGGCCTCATTGGCCATTTGGGTAGGTAGATTAGATTAGATCAACCCACCAAATCCGGTGTGCTGCATGTTCGTCAATTACCGATTGTTCTTAGGTAAGCAAAATTTAGACAGTCATTATTCTAAACAAAAGTATGCAAAAAATTAGTTTTCGCTGACAACCTGTTCTTTTTTTTTTGATTTTACCCAAAATTCGTGAAAATTTTTTGCATCTCTGTCATTTGCAGCATTGGTGCACCGCGCAAATCATGTTTAGAAAGAACAGCTCAAAACTTGGTGAAGGAGTAAAAATTCAATAAATCTGGCTCTGTTGCCATTAGAGCGACAGCCAGATTTATTTTTTCTGAAAGGGTGGCTATTTTTATCTTTCTAGCTTGAAGAACTGCTGAAAAGAAGCAAACAAAAGTTCGAAAAATGTAAAAAAAAGTGTGAGCCGTATAAATGTATCTTGAATTTTGTGGATTTTCGAAGTTAATGAACAAAAAGTCCCGTGCGACACTTTTTCATGCAAAAGTATCGCACAGGAACTGCAATAGCGCCTCAACCAATAAAACCACAGAAATGGCAATCATGTCATTGGAATCCACATAAAATGGATTATTTGGAGACATCAACAAGTATAAAGTCCAAAAATCACATATTTTTCATTTTTCTGACATTTACCTTACTCCATCCCCTGAATGTTTTAGACTGCATGTAAATTCATGAAATTTGTCTGCATTTCATCTTTTCA
>JASGXE010013830.1:0-12197 GCA_030068105.1 Sinentomon sp. SZTP_YWyxl
CATGGCAAAAATGAACAATCAAAGCGGAATACCAAAAGATCGAGCTGTGATGTTGAACTCTTAAGAAAGAGCAGGAGGATTTCCAATAAAATTAGAGTCCTTGGGGAGGATATTCCACTCCCGAAGGGTTTTCGAAAAAAAAAGAATGAAAGTGAGCTTTATCGTCGGAACCAAAAATTTGTTTTGATTCCGACCAATGATTTTGACCAAAAAATTTTGATCGCAAACTCGATTGGTCTAGACAAATTGCAGCAGTATCCAAAAAAGCAAATAGTGCTCTGTATTTCATTAAAAGGAACTTTAGGAAGTGCCCCGCTAAAATACGTGGAATTGCCTATCTTGCCTTAGTTAGGCCTATTTTGGAGTATGGATCGACGTCCTGGGGACCCCATTTAGTTTGCAAATCTGCGTCGTTGGAACGCATCCAGCGCCGTGCCGCTCGCTTTGTTGTTGGAGACTATCGAAGGAAAAGCAGCGTGTCCGCAATGATTTCTCAGCTTGGTTGGCCGACACTGGCTGCCAGGAGAAAATGTCACCGGCTCTTGTGCCTGTTTCGAGTGCTTTGCGCGACTGGGGGTGGGGGGAACTGCTTGAGTTTATTCACTCTCCCTCATTCTATGGCAGGCATGATCACCCTTTCAAGATAAGGCCTCTCTCCTTCAAAAAAGATGTTGGGAAATTTTCCTTCCTTTCGCGTGCAATCGCTGACTGGAATGTACTGCCTGCAACAGTGTTCTCCCAGCCATTGAGCATACCAATTCTTAGGAGGAGATTTTCCTGCCTGCCCAGCTCAGAGAGTTCTGAACATGGGTGAGCTGAACGGCATCTTCCACTCATTTGCTCCTTAAGTCCATCTCCTCCATTGACTGCTAATTTAAGTCGTTTTGATCAATTACCTAACTTTTCAATTTCCTTACCGTTTTCTCTCAGCTTCAGTTCTTTCTCCTTCCTTGTGATTGTATGTGAAAATTTGTTGTATCCTATGTGTATGATAATGGGGAAACCCACAAACACAATTCAATTCAATTCAATTGTTGGCATGAGACCGGCTACAATTAAACTGGCTCGCTCGTATTTCACATGGAAGATTAATGAGCAATGAACCCGGCCAAAGGATTTTTTTTTTTCAAAGTGTGAAGGCGTCTGTGCCACCTTCTTTGAAATTGGGGTGGGAACCCGAGGTCAGCAAGCATAGCCGTTACACTGGATGTGAAGCGGTAGTCATTCATAATGAAACGGGCAGCACTTCTCTGCACCTTTTCAAGAGCGTCAATGTGACTCACAAGAAAGGGATCCCAAGCAGAGCACCCATATTCGAAAATAGGCGCAGCACAGTGGTTTAGGCCATTAACTTGATACCCATTTTCTGTGTGAGACAGATTGCGCCGGATAGCTCCTAAAGCAGCCTTGGCTTTGTTGACAACAGTGCTGATATTCACTGATATTCACCGATATTCACTTTGTTGACAACAGTGCACTCCAGTTCAAGGTCCTAGACAATGTTACTCCCAGATATTTGAAGGAGTGCACACAACAGATAGGTGTCCCATCTGTTTACATGTTAGGTATCTATTTCGACAGATTAAACTTTTATTGAAAATACATTTGATCACCACTCATTCTTTCTGGTTGTTTGCAAATTATGCAGTACTTCGCTGACTTAAGACTGCTGGCTTTTTGTTTTGAAACCTTATAACATTTGTCGCTCGCTGAAATGAACAATACCTCTTCATCCAAAAAACGGGAATCCAAGAAACGGGCGTCCAAGAAGCGGGACGATTTTCGTCCAAGAAACGGGGATCCAAGAAACGGGAATCCAAGAATCGGGCTAGCGCCCACCAGCAGCACATCCAATGCATTCAATATTCGTGTACCTACGAGCCAAAAAGTCTTTGACGCATAGCAAAAATAAATTTGCTGTTTTCATAATATTTTAAAATCTGGAATTTTTCAAGCTCATTGACGTGTTGTTCCAATTAAAGTGCAGATTAAAGTATTTTTTCCGATTGGAGAACAGACAGAAAAGTTTCAAATCACAAAATATGTCAAAAACGGCATTTTAAGTTTTACGCCGAAACTGTGGCCAAAAGACTTTTGGGCTTATGTATTGGGTGCCTCAGGCTCCCTTGTTGTCGAATGCCACCGAAGCGGGTATGGCTCAGCAGCCCTGAGTCGTTCTAAGGGGCGCAACCACAGGGAGGGATTGGGAGACAAGTGTCCCCAAAAACGTGAGATTTATTTGAAGAGGATGTTTCTCCAAACGGTGCCACAGAGCACTAAAATGCTACATTTTCTTCTGAAGCATTAACGAGGGCCCCCATTTCAGCTGGGAGGTCTCTGCCGAGGGGCCATTTTCAGGTCCTCAAATCAAGAACACTAATGAATAGGTAACCTGTGTTTCATTCCAACACGAAAAAGGTTCGTTAACGAACCTTTTTCGTACATGATATCCTCAAAAAGTGTCTTCTGCCGAGAAAACCGTAGCGTTTTCCTGCAGAAACTTACGGAAAAACCTGTAAGATCCATCCTCCAAATTAAAAATCAATATAGGCATGTACCTACCTATCTTCTTTCGCCATAGTTCCTGTCCGAAAATGAAAATTACGGCTTGCATTTACCCCGACGACATCCGAAGATTCTTACAGTCTTACAGTCTTACTCTTACCCATGCACTTGATTTACGAGTGTTTTCCTGACCGAAACGAAAAGGCATATAAATAACACAACGCCCACCCGAATTTGAGCTGAATCCATTTTCAGAGCTTAACACTCCCGAAACAGACAGCGTTGCCCAAAAGTCATTGGCCGTAGAAAAAAATAATTTGCTGTTTTAATCGTCTTTTGTATGAATCGTTTTTTATTTATTTATTTATTTATTTTTTTAACACACGCACGTGGCGAAATAGCGACCAGGCAAAGCAAAATTTTACAACACCAGATCCTATACAAGATGCACTCGTCAGTATTTTAAAACTAGCTACAAAATGTACTGTCAGTTTTTTTTAATATAAGCAAAAAGAGTGTTCAGAGTGTTCAGCAATTGACGGGCCATAGGAGATTTTTACCACGACAGATGCAGCACATGAAGAACCGATAGAAGTTGTGACATCCGTGGTTAGAGCTAGAAAAAAATTTAAAAACTTCAAAAACAGCAAAGTCTAATTATTTTTGCTATATGGCCAAAGACCTTTGGGCTTTCCTGTGGTATGTGCACATGAAGGACCAATGAAAGAGTCGGCACCCGTGGTTGGAGTTAGAAAATCACAAAATGTGATAAAAAATAGCTAATTTAATTTTTGCATAGGCCAAAGACTTTTGGGTCTTCCTGCATACCCAATTCGTTTGACTCATATGAAATGGTTACAAGGATTCTCAACACGCAGCGTTCGTTGGTTAGTAAAAAAGGTTTTGGTAGGCCGGCGTTCCGTGAAATCTGCGTAAATAATTTTTTGAACTAAAAATATTTCACATAAAATTCACACCCCTGATGTTATCACGAAATCTGAGAGTGAAATATCCAGCCCCTCCGAGAAATGGTCAACCCTTTGTGAATTTAACGCAGAATATTTTAACCCTGAATAGTTTAATCCTTTTTTTAACCCTGATTATTTCACGCGATCAATAAACGATTTCAAACCCAACAATCCGATGGCATTCTCACAGCTATCATCCAGAATTTAACGCTTTTTATTACGTACTTATCAGCCGAATGACAGCCGATTTCAAACGTGATATTGTTGACATATTTATTTATTTATTTATTTATTTATTTATTTATTTATTTATTTTGATTTTATTTGCTGAACAAAAGTGCAAATGTGTCAAAAGTTGATATTTACAATTAAAAAAAAAAAAAAAACACTTAAGCAACCTCGAAAAGACAGAAGACGACACGAAAAACGTGGAAGGAGAGTGAATATACAATTCTTGCTTACAAATATTTGCGGAGGTAATAATTAAACAGCAGATTTAAGGTGTCGGGTGTGCCAGTGTACGACGAGTGATAGCGCGAAGTAAATGGGAATCTTTTGGTAGGGCGTTCCAATCTTTAAGGGTTCTCGGGAAGAAAGAATTTAGATAAACATTTGATTTTATTAAGGGTATTCGAAACTGAAAATCGTGAATGATTCTTCTGTTTTGAAAGTTTTCAGAAAAATGTTGAGGTATCTGAATTAAGGCTTTTCCTTTTAAGATTTTCACAAAAAATGACAGTCTTTTCTCACACCTTCTAATTCTGAGAGGATTGAGCCCAAGATTTGTCAACATAGATGTCACACTAGCTGTGCGGTCATAGTTTCCAGTAATAAACCTGACTGCGCATCGTTGAACTTTTTCAAGTGCATCAGCATGAGAAACAAGGAAAGGGTCCCACACGACAGACGCATACTCAAGGTGAGGTAAAACAGTGGCCTTGTATGCTAGAAGCTTCGATTTGGTATTACCGTGTGAGAGATTCCTGCGTAAAAACCCAAGAGCAGATCTAGCTTTGTTTATAGACAAGTTGACTTGTTCAGACCAGTCTAAATGTTCATGAAGCTTGACTCCAAGATATTTGAAATCATGTACTGCTGGCACAACTTCGTTATTTATCTTGTATGAGAAATTTCTAGCTTCAGAATTCGGGCTCTTCAGATTTTTGGGATGGAAGAGTAAAAACGCACATTTTGTCACGTTGATATCCATGCGTGAGTTGCTGCACCATTGATGTAGAGTGTCTAAGTTATCTTGTAGGTTCGTAGCGTCACTGGCATCCTCGACACATGTGTACAACACAATATCATCTGCATAGAGCCTTATGCTACAACTAATTATATCGAAAATATCATTGACAAATAGAAGAAAAAGAAGGGGGCCTAGCGCACTTCCTTGGGGGACGCCTGAGGCAAGATTGAGGACAGAAGAGGAGGACGTGCGATCGACAATGACGTTTGCGTGTCGCGCTGACAGGTAAGATTGGATAAGTTTTAGCAATGTGGCCGGGAATGAGAGCCTCCGAAGTTTAATAAGAAGGAGTTCGTGGTCGACGCTGTCAAAAGCTTTTGCCAGGTCGATAAATACGGCATGGGTAGGAGATCTTAACTCGAATTTTGATGCGATATCAGATACCAATTCAGTGAGCTGAGTTTCACAGGATTTTCCCTTCCGGAATCCATGCTGGTTGGGGTGAATAATCTTGTTTTTCTCGCAGAAATCACAGATTAAATTGTGCAGCATTTTCTCAAATATTTTCGGCACGGCAGAAATGAGAGAGATTGGCCTGAAATTCTTAACGTCATTAAGCTTACCCTTTTTGGGGACAGGGCAAATGTTGATTTCCTTCCAGTGATCGGGAAATATTCCAGAATCATAAATTTTTATGAAGAGAATTTCCAGAAAGTTCGAGAGGGAAGCATTTAGATTCTTGATAAGGGGAACAGGAATTTTATCAAAACCCGGGCCCTTTTTGCTGCACATTGAGGAAACGGCGCTAGAGATTTGAGATGAACAAAAGTGAAATGCAATGTATTCAGGAGAGAAGGATGACAGATCAGCTGCAATTGTTGGTGGGGTAATCGCTGAGGGGACATGTGCTATCGTCCCATCAGGGAGGAAAGAGGATGAAGCCGATGAAGAGGCGGGCAACTGTCTTTTGAAATTAGTTTGAAAAGAGGTAACAAATAAATTGGCCTTTTCAGCATTATCAGTAACTAATGATCCATCTGTATTGGTGAGGACAGGGATTGCCATATATTGGTGGGTACAAAAATTTATAATTTAAGGCATGGGTAAATTAATAAAAACACACGTGAAATATTCAGGGCAGAACTGTTTATTTTACGTGAAAATTCGAAGGGGATTTTCAGGATAAGTTAAAATCTTGTTAATAAAAATATATAAAATACAAGATTATGATTGTTAAAATGTTCAGGATAAGTCTGAGTGCCTATTTTGTTAAATTCGCAGGGGTTTTTTCGATCGCAGTTTCATCTAAAACGGCTGTACCTACAATTGTGGTGCAATGGAGGTTTTGGAGCCTGGTTCTCTTGCGCTCCGTTTGGTTCCATTGGGTTCTCCCAAATTGACACCCCTACACCCTTTATGAATATGGGAAAGGGTAGTTAGGGTTGTTTTCTATGCTGCGCATTATCTCCGGAACTGTGCTTCGGAGGTCCATGATTTAAATTACAAAGTTGTTCATATCCTTGTTCTAGAGACACCAGAAGTGATCCGACTCAAATCTATCCCTTGGCTTCCGTTTTAGGGGCGGTTTTCTGCGGGAAGGGGGAGAGAGGTTGGAGGGGTGTTTTTTCAGCAGGCATGCGTTGTTCGTGTCTCGGATGATGCGGCCTGAGACCTCAGACTTATTGCGATTCGGTGAAGCCGCATTTGGGGTGTCTGAAGGGGTGCAAGGGGTGGTTATGGAGATATCTCCGTTTTCGCGGAAATTGTGATCGAGGAAAAACAACATTCGAGGTGACTCACCCTGTATATCACGCGTGAAATTTTTATTTAGAATATTAGAACTGTGTATTTAACTTGAAACTCGCAGGGGGTCCCATTGTAAGAGAGAGAATCAATCCGGATTGCGAGTCTTCCAAGGGTGCATAACCCCGTAGAGGTCACTTGCTCCACCGGCTGAATTAACCCCCGTTTTGACCTCCTATAAAGAGATGAAAAATCCATCTGGTTTTATGAATTATCAACTCTATACCCCACTGATGGCTCTGCCCCAGATCCCGTTATGCCTGCCGCTGGCTTCAAACCCCGCTGTCTCCCTAAAAAAAATCTCTTCCGAACCTGCTGGAAAGTGGGCCTCTCCTGGTAAAAAGTGGGCGCCGTGGTAACTAACCTCCAGGATCGGGGAACTGTTTTGGAGGGAGTTTCGCATGGAGGCAGGTATAGGGTGTACCTGTCCTAACCTATCCTCCTAACCTATCCTAACCTAACTAACCCGGAAAGTGGAAAAAATCCGCCTCAAAATTGAAAAATTCTACCTCAATCCAATTCTGCCTCGGTCCATTCTATCCCTGTCACCAGACCCAGAGCCCCGCAGCTAAGAATCTATTAATGCCGATAGAAATATGAGGGAGCGAAACAACAACAGAGAAGTTTTAAACTGGCAGGACATACCCAATGGCAGCAACAGACATTGGAACTTTCAATAGAAATTTTACAAACAATCATGATGCGAACAGAAATAACATTGTCCACAGTGAAAGGCAGTAACGGTCGTATGCACCAAAGCCACTAACTCTCACCCTAACCATAAGCTTGAAAAAAGTCAATTCCATGTTCATGCACCTTCCTCAACGATAGAAAAGGAATACTGTTGTGCATAGAAATCAAATTTTCCAACAGAATTCTATGTAAACTTTTTATGTATAGTAAATCTGTTGGAAATTTGATTTCATGGCACAACAGCATTCCCTTTCCATCGTTGAGAAAGGTGCATTTGAACATGGAATTGACTTTTTTCAAGCTCAGGGTTAGGATTGGGGTTAGTGGCTTTGGTGCATACGACCGGTTGTGTTTTTCTATAGTGCTTCAATATCTGTGCCAGCAAAACAATTCTGTCTGCTCTTGCAAATCTGCCGTTTTGCAATTGATGTTTGCCAACTGCAGCAAACACGAAGAAAGAGTTTTATCTCCATGTGTGGAAACATGAATAGTCTCACTCACTTCACTTCGCCACACTTCTGCAGTCTGCCTTTGTTTCGTATGTGATGGTCTACAGGGTGTCTCCAAAGTCACTGCATGTCTACAAATGGGGTGGGGTGGGCCCTGCGTCGGTTGACAGGTGCTTTAGATGGAATTCCGACGTCTTGCATTGTTCTCCTCTCATCCATGGGTCACTGTTTTTGAAATGAGCGTTTTCCTCCTGTGATTTCCGAAACTGAGCTTTTCATCTGTGGTGAAATTGGGTCAGAGAGCTGCGTGCGCTGAATATTCTGTTACAATTCGGAATATACCTGCCAACATTTGGTGCAGCCGCTATTTCGTGGACGTTTTGTTGTCTTGGAAAAGGTTGACACCAAACAGTTGGTTGACAACAAGCAAAAGACGGACTCAGGCAGTGGGTTGACAAAAAGTGATATGCGATGAGAGGAGGTTGGTAAACCCCAACAAAAAAATTCGGACAAGTTCACGAAAACTCACGTCCCCGAAATTGGCTCAAACAAATGTGAGCGCAGGTAGGTATTCCGGAAATCTTTCGAATTTTCGGCAGTGTGCCAAATATGCCAAAAATGCAAAATGTTTCAACACAGCGCTGATATCCATTGAGGATCCCAACGCAAACATATTGCAAAATCAATCAGCGCAGCACAAAAAACGAGGGTTGACTCCCAAAGACAGGCGAGTTACCTATACACGTCCCCACCCCTCACGTACGCTCGATGCCAGGTCAGCTCACAAAATAAAACAGTTTTAGCAAACATCCTGTACACAGGCCTGGAGGTTATCGCATCTAATTCCATCGGGAAATGAATACGAAAAAAAGTTTTCGCATGCATTCGGACGTGTGTATAGCTCTATCCTGATGCCAGTGAAGCCCCACAAGCATCCACGTATCCTGCGACACGGACAACACTGCGTGCCTCCAGGGTTAATATTCCATCCAGGAGCTCTGCTGTGCATCAGATGAGAGACAGGCTCAAATGAAAACAGGCCAGGTCCAGGTCAGTTGTTTAAGCTGCAATTTTTCCCGTATCTCTAATATTCTATTCTGCAGAGCATATAGCAATTAGTGCTGGGACATGGCAATTTGAAAGCTCATCTATTTGTGAAAGCCATAAATTTATGAACTTATCCGCATTGATAATATTGATCGGTAGACGTAGTCTGACAGAGCCACTTTTGAAATGTGTCATTTGCACCGCGTGTCTCTATCCTCCATTTTTGCGAATATGTTTTTATTTCCTTTCAACTATTGTGCACTGTCGTTCATTAGGTACTTCGTATTGCATGGATTATTTTTCATTTCCAGGTTTTCTCTCTTCGATTCTTGAACCGGGTTTTCAATCAGCCAGAATATGGGCAAAATAAATAGCAATGCTATTCCTGCATCTATTGCGACCCGTTATTACATTGGGTTTCCAAAAGTCACTCAACAACCCCTGCTATTTGCAAGTTTTCACTCTTCTCCTATGGGGCTATTTCTATACAGATATCACGTTCAGATTGGGCAGGCTGCCTGCTGCAGGTCTCATCCACTCGAATTGGAACAAACTCCACTCCAAGCTTCCAGAGTTGCTTCAAAACTGCAATGCACTTTTCTGGAGTGGTCAAGTGACTTTTGGTAAACGCCGTTTTTTCCTGCGTTAATGTCCGTCCTCGACTTCCAGCGACTTGCGCTCCGCCCATACTTCATTTCGACACCGCCTTGCCCAGCAGCCACTTGCTCTATACAAACACTAAAGAAGCTCTGATCATATTGGTCGGGAATGCGGTCAAATCTTCATTTCTTTCTGGGCACATGTTCCCGCTTCCGTCTTGCCATTCACTAAAACCCTTGCAGAAAAGCACACAGACAAAAGAACAAGCTTTGTCTATCCTGCATGCTCTTCCAGTGCTAATCACAGCTCTTTTTCCCGCGAACCATTCGTAACTGGAATTCCCAACCTAGCTTCCGATTCGGCTACGTACCACTACCATTTCTGCGTTTCTGCAGAATATTGAACGGTGCCTCTTCGGTTTGCTTTTTAAATTTAATTTGCCAATTAATTTATAACTTTTTCGTTTACTTCCGCCGTCTTTGCAGTCGTATTGTGTAAAAATTACAAATAAAAAAAAATACGAATTTGTGGTTGCGGTCTCCTTAATCTAATTATTGGTTTGATCATCGTGATACAAAATGAACAGATTGGCAGAGGGTTTTTGTCTCTTCCACATCGCAGTGGGTATTGGAATCCACGCTAATTATGCAGTCTCTCACTGCAAAATGGTGAAGATAGCAGGTGCCGACGTTTCTCGCAGTCAAACCCTGGGCCTTTTTTATGAGTCGTGTCACAATTACTTATCCTTTTTTCCGCGAACACTTCGGGAGTGGAATTCCCTCCTCAAGGATTCACATGTCATTGCAAACTTTGCAAATCATTCCTAAACACATTTTCAATACAATGAAAGTGATCATTCATTTCCTCATTTGAATTATTGATCTTTTTGCTTCATCATCACAAGTCGTTTGGACAATGTATGGGTCAATTCCTTTTTCATTATATTTTTTTTGATTTGATTATTGTCATAGCCTATATCAGTGTATCAGATCTCTCCATGTTATTGCTACCAATGTTGCCCTGAAAATGTGGATTTGTTGTTCATGTGCTGTCTTGTCTTGTTGAAACTGATATTTGCATCTATATCGCAAATCTAAATAAAATACATACGTACATTCATTCATTCAATCATATACAAGTCAGTGACGCAGACAAACGATAACCTTAATCCGCTATTTTTGTTCAAAATATCATTCCCGATTCGGTATGTATTTTGATTAATTAATTAATTTAATTAATTTCCGTATTAATTTCCGTATGATTTGGAATTTTCAAACTTCCTGTATTTTGTGCGCATTTTGCTCTCGTTTTTCTCAGACACTTTTTTGAAATTCAAACATGAATAAGAATGTGCATTTTCATCGTCTAAAAAGCCATCTGACAAAAACATCGAACAGGTTTCAGACAGCTTTATAATTGGAAAAGCCGCAATGAATTGACAAACAGGTCGAAATAGTTTCGCGCGTTTTTAAATGCTTCTGTTCATTAGCAACCCTTTCAATAAGCATCCCCGCATTGACTGACACTGACAATTATTTCGGTTGTGAGAAGGGTGCCGTATTCGAAGTTCTTGTCAATTATTTATAAAGGGCAATCATCCAGATTGGCATGTGACCTTTTAAGGCAAACCGCGTGCAAAATCAAGCAACGCAAGTTCATTTTCACCGCTCTCATGTTATTCAAATCGTTGTCACCTGTCAGTTTAACTTTCCCATAACACTGTGAAAGGTCACTGGAAAAGGTTATTACGGAAAAGGTCACTGCGGCAAAGGTTAACATTGGAGGAATTTTTTTAATTTAATCACTGTGCACATACTTTTCTAGTGTGTTTTAGGTTCCTGCTGTTTTGTGCTTGTTTTGGAGAGAACATGCTTGTTTGTTCTGTGCTTACATGACACAAAAGCGCTGCGCAACTTGTCGTACAGAATGTGTTCCGCATGACAATTTTGGTCCTAAATGGGCCTACAATATGCTAATTTCAAACTTGTTTCTGTGGATTCCGCCCAAAGACTCCCTGCCAGTGATTCTGCCCTTGGAATCCCGCGGCTCCGCCACAGACCCCGGTAACTGGGGCCCGTCTCCAATCCGCCGGCGGGGCTGCGCCCAGATCTTCTATGGGAAAAGTCCCCCTACGAAAACCTGAAATGACTGGCCTGAAAGTCTATCCTATAGAAATTCATGGTCAGAAATACCGTGCTCTTCAAGTCGGCCAATATTTTTCATTTGCACGAATAAAAAGTGAATCCCGTTAGAGCCTTAGAGTCTTAGAGTTGGAGTCTTAGACCATTTATTGGATCGATACACCAATAGGGATTTCAGTTTTTCGATCTTTGTTTGTGTTGATTCAAATCCTGTGAAAGAGGGATGGGATGTCCAAAATAGGCAGAGAGACTGCCAGGAAGGAGTAGGTAAGATCATGTGTATAGATGCGTTTCCCCTGGTCAAACTATTATACGAATTGTTCAACCTGTATTGTTTAAAGATCATAATAAGTAAAAACTACATCGATTTTTCATTTTTATTTCTCTTTTTCCCTTCTCATTCTTAGTGACTTTGAAAAATGTATAGGAAGATAAGCCTTGAAGAAAGCTTTTCTCGTCATTCGAAAAGAAAGCGAAATGCAAAATACCCTTAACCAAAGGACGAAGGACGCATTATAAGGTCTACGTATACCCCCCCTCTCTCTCTCTCTCTCTGTCTCACGACGGAATAATGGTCTATTCGAAAGCGAAATCCGGCTTCTCATTCTCATCCTTGATGGACTTCAGCTCGCTGCTTGCGGCCGGTGTTCGTGGCTGGAGCCGCTTTCTGCAATGCCTTCGCTGTTGTCGCAGATAACGGGACACCAGCAAGCAAGCAAAAAAGAATACATAAGATGCAAGAAAGGCAACTAGAAATAGATGAGCGGGCCGGAAAGGCCGCAAGGCAGAAATCAGACGCTGC
>JASGXE010013831.1:0-12432 GCA_030068105.1 Sinentomon sp. SZTP_YWyxl
ACGCATCACGCGTTTTGCCGAACAGCCTTTTTTACGCTGGCGTAAACATGACGGGAAAATTGATTTAAAAGAAAGAGCGCGCTGAGGAAAAAACTGCCGCTGTTCTTTGCGAGTTTTATGAACAAATGGGACGCTCTTCAAACGCAGATTCGACATGACTGGTGGGGGACTGTATGCAAGGCATGATGACTTGGGAAGGAGGTTCACACCCACAGTTACCCCTCTCGTATTCCTCTTTCCTTCCCTGTATTTTCTTCATTCCCAAAAGATTCTGCGATCCTGGAGTTTTGTTCAGCTGTCTTTTGAACTGATGCACGGTTGCTTGGCCGTTTGGCAAAAAAGCATTTCATCTGTTGAGAAGAGAAGGACCGAGGAAGGCGCAGCAGAATAAATGAGTATTTGATGATCAAAATGAATGCAAGATGAAGGGACAATGCATTTTCATGACGATGGAATTTGAAAATTGATTGCTGCTAAATGAGAGGTCATTAACATCTCTTTGGTGAAACAATTTTGACTTTTGACAGTCAGATGACTTCTGGTTGCATTCCTGAAGCGATCATGGGAACAATTAATGCTTTTTTGGATTCCAAGGACCACTAATCCCAGGGACCATCTCATGAATTTTCCTTCAAAGATTTTTTTCGCCATATATTTGCATTTTTCAGGCCATTGCTGATGGATTTTCGCATTTTTTATTTTTGCCGAATGTGGAGGAGCGTTTCATCTACCCAATTCTGTGAAAAACCAAAAAATGACATTTTCTCCTTAAGGGCTGTCGTCACGTGATGCCCTTAAGGGTTTACTTTGACGTAACAATCGGTTTGAAAAGGTTAAATTTATCTTCTCGAACCGACTTTTTGCGTTTTTATTTTGATAACAGAGGTCCTGCCTTCCTTGTTACTCATGGTAGGTACCACGAAAATAAATGAAGGCAGTGGCCTATTTTTGCATTGTGGTGCATACTAGATCCATAGATTCAGGCTCCATTGAGTTTTGTATTACCTACCAGAAATCCCCTCCTCACCCATAAAAAGGTGCTCGTTTGTTTTTTTGGGCTGCAGTGAACATCTCAACTGTGATTAACTTCAGATCGCAAGTAGGTAGCTCTGTTGATTATGCTGACGAGTTGGACTGGGAGGGTCTACTTACCGCTGCGGCGCGAGAACTCCCAGGTTCGCTCTGACGCATCATCGGTGGAGTTGCTTGCAGGTAAACTTGTTTGACTTGAAGAAAGCCCATTCATTTTTCAATGCAGTCAACATCTCGAAGCTTTTTTGTGAGTAGGATCGGGGTTGGCGAAAAAAGAAAAAATAAAACCTAGGTAGCTTGCAATCATGTTTAAATTTGGCACATAGGTAATACAGACAGGTAGTTAACGCAAAATTTCAGTTTTCCTAATTGGTAATTTTTTTTCCCAATTCTTGCACGAATCGAATCAATTGAATTTTTTGACTGAATTTGTGACTTGTCATGTTTGGACATGGACATGTTTTTTTTTTGGTGACCATGATGTCACTTTTTTGGCAATTTGACAACTGTGACGAACCACTGGATGGAGATTCTTCATGAAAACGTCCACTTGCTGAGATGGTATGTTTTTGTTACGGTTTATTTTTTTTTTTCTCGCCTTGTTGCCGTACCATTTTTGCACCTCCTTCAATCACTCCCCATTGCACCCACACCCAAAAACCAAATCGGTTTTTCAAATCTGGGATGCAATGTGGAATATCGGCCCGACTTCCCACTTGGGGGACTGTTCTTTTTATTTTCACGGCGCGGTTACTCCGATTCATCGGATTTGCGGTTGCGCCGGCAGTATAACCACTTACTTAGGGGTCGGGGATGACCCTGTAACTGATAGGGTGAAATGAAAAATCTTTTTGTTTTTGTAAAAAAAAAAAAAAACCTATTTGATGGCAGGGTCCACAGGGGGATAGAACAAAGCCAAAACAACTGGCTGTCCTCCTTGGTATGTAAAAAAGAGTGGATGTAAAAAGATATGGAGTCTTCAAGTTTGGTAGACACTAGGAAACAGGAGACAGGCTTCCTGTTTAGACGAGCGATCAGCTTTTTTCTTTCGTGTCCAGTTGCTCGTGTCGTGTCCCAGTCGCTTTGTCCTGCACAATCGACGGCTGCACAAGCGGGTGGGCGGCAATTGTTGTGCAAGTTGCCTGAGTTTGGTGACTGAGAGGCCAAGAAGCAGCGCCTCCCTAGAAATCCGAGGGAGGCACTGCCTTTTCACCGCTCAAAAACAAAACAATGCTGCCATGTAATGTTGTCTCTGGTCATAAAATTATTGAGTGGTGTTCAAGTTCAATGATTTTGGGATTCTTGGCAGGGACCCGGAATTTTATTTCTCCGAAGCTTGAGCACTTTTGTTCCTCAAATGGTTTCAGAGTTTCACCCCGACAAAAGGTTGGGATCATTATACGAGTGTACATACATATGTGTGGAAGCGCTCATTTTTCGGCTTTGCGCCATGCGAAACTGCATCAAAAACCGTTGCTTTGGCTCAGGAGAAATTTAACTCTGTGGGCATCGCACCGCGGTCCGCCATTCACTCGCATGTCTTTCGCAGCGCACACCCCCTTCAAACGCCGCAATCCAGCAGCACACATTTTGGACGCACGAAAATCCCGAAGTGCTGATGGAATGTGCTGATGTGAGTGCTGATGCGTTATGGCTGATGTTTCGCTGGTTGTTTTGTTTAGCGAATAAAATAATGCATCCAGTTGTCCTGTTCCTTCTGAGCCTCTTTTCTGGCGAGCCACTTCTCTTGTGAGCTTTGTGGCGAAAATTGTGCATGGGGACCATGGGGTGCGGGTGGAGGAGTTCGGTGTCTTCGCGGGATGCGGGCCTCGTTTGCGTCCCAATCTGTCCTTTCCAAAGCCAAACCGAACTTGATCCATTAATTCAATATTCGAGCATCGGCTGCTCAGTCGTGTCAAAATGCGTCACGACACAAGAACATGGAACGAAAGCGAAAGCAGAAAAAAATAACAGAAAAAAAATCCCCGTTTCGCATTTCTGCAAAATCCATTTGCGCTGTTGTTGGTGGACAAAACTCGAAATTTCCCCAAACTATCGATTTCCCAGGCCTTCCCAAAAGGTGCAAAATTTCCCCAAAAGAAAAAATTTTCCCCATTCCGCCACACTGCACAGCATCCACTCGCGACAGCAGGTACCTGCATGCACACACAGCTGGTGTCTGGTAAAAATAGACTGCTCCCAGAGTCCTCGTTGGGTGTTGTTGACTGATAGATCATTGATTCCTGCATTCATTGACTGATTGACTGAAACAAAACGCAACCTGTTGTCCTGTTTGTTTCTTCTCAGCTTGGCTTCTCTGCTCTGTTGCCGTCCTGATCCGGAGGCCACGGATGTGCTCGCCAGGGTACTGTCTGTGTGCTCGCCTCTTGGCCTTGTCTCCTTCATTGTCTGCGTTGGGATGCAAATTGTGCATGGGGGTGCGGTGAGTGGGCGGTGAGTGAGGTTCGGAGTTTTCGTGGCCTGCAGTGTCTGTTCATTGTTGCGCTTGCTGGTTTTGTTGAGGTGGGGCAGGGGAAAGAGCAATTTTGTTTTTGTTGTGCCATTTTGTCATTTTTTCACCGATTTTGACCAAAAACTATACAGCAACGCAGCACATTGAAAACTTCACCTCCACAAAAATTGGGTACGATCGGTTAACAACTTTTTGAGTTATCGTTGCACACAAATTGTGGTTTGCTGTCCGTTGTAGACTCGCTTCGCTCGTCAATTATAACAATGGAGGAATTGGAGAAGACACTTGCAAAGATGAGTATGGGAAAGGCTCCAGGAGAGGATGGCGTGTTAGCTGAGGGTCTTAAGTGCTTGGGGAGTGTGAGCAAGGAGAGGCTTAGGGCTGAGCTGAATGATATTCTGCTACAACGACAGAGGGTTCCAGTTGAGTGGAAGAAGGTCAGAGTTAGGATGGTTTACAAAGGGGGTGGAAAAGACAAAGCAAAGATAGGGAGCTATAGGCCGGTGGCAGTTACGAGCCAAGAATACAAGTTGTTTGTTAGTATTCTTACGGCAAGATTGGAGTGTTGGCTGGAGACATCAGGGTGCTTAGGTCAGATGCAGCAGGGGTTTCGAAAAGGCCGGCAGTTGTGTGATAATCTGTTTGTTATCTCTCAAGTGATTGAGTGTGCTCGAATTGAAAAACGTGACTTGAGCATGGTATTTGTTGACATAAAGGGGGCATATGATAGAGTGAGGTGGCATGACATTTGGACAAGGCTGAAATCGGTGGGGGTGTGTGACATGTTTATCGAACTGGTTCAGGCTTTGTATAGTGGCAGTGTATATGACTTCCATTGGGGGGAGATTGTGCTCAATGGGGTGCAGTGTGAATCAGGCCTTCGTCAGGGTTGCCCAATGTCACCATTGCTTTTTATTTTGGTACTGGGGGAGTTGGAAGAGAGTATCGACAAGCTCGGAGGGCAGTTTGGCTTCAAGTTGTGGGATTGGTCCGGTGGGGGGCATGGCCTGCCCTTCACGCTACCGGGGTTATTCCTGGCAGATGATATTGTGTGGCTGGGTGAGAGTGAGTCGGATTTGAGGATACTGATGAGTGAGACAGCCAGATTTGGGGCAGAAAAGGGGTGGTTGTTTAGTGAAGAAAAGACGAAGGTTGTGAATTTCTCGGGAAACTGGAAGGGAGATAGAGGCTTGGTTGTTGGGGATTGGGAGATTGAGAGGGTGGGATGCTATAAATACCTGGGCGTGGAGCTTTCAGACACAGAGGATTATCTTGCAACATTCAAGCAAGGGCTTAGGGCAAAGGCAAGGAGGTTAGGTGGAATGACGAAAAGTATGGGTAAGTGGGCATTGTGTCGTCCAGAAATGATGAGATGGATGTGGAAAGGTGCGGTGGTGCCAGCTCTGACATATGGTCAGGAGGTATTATGTTTGGGAGCGGGGGTTGAAGGCCTTTTGAACAGTGTCCAGAGAGATGTTGGTTTGAGGGCCATGGGGGGAAATAGGCTGGTAGCTCAAGCTGGGTTGGATGGAGAGTGGGCATGTGCAAGTTTTGAGGTGAGAGAAGCTAGAGCTGAGATTGGATACTTGGCAAGGCTGCAATACATGAATCGGGACCGGTTTGCGAAGAAGGTTTTCATGTATGTGCAGGCAATGAGTAGTGGAACATCATGGCAAAAACGGATTCGTCAAATTGAAAGGTGGAAGGGTACATTAGGGTGGGGCAGGTACATGGATCTGGAATCCGAGAAAGATTGTGTACGCAGAGAGAGGAGAGAGATTGAACAGGAGCAGTGGCATCGGTGGAGAAGGGAAGTGTCACAAAAAAGCTCACTGACTGGGTATTCTGCAAAGGATCAAATGCGTTGGGATGGAATATATGATGGTTCTTTTGGCAGCGACTTGTTGTTTCGGGCCAGGGTGGGTGCTCTAGAAACGGCGAGACGGTTGCGTTGGGTGGATGGGAAGGAGGAATGCAGGCTCTGTGGGGCAGAGTCAGAGGACTTGTGCCACATATTCCTGAGGTGCAAGTCAATGATTGAAGAGAGACGTTTTTCTGGGTGGATGGATGTGGACAGGGGGTTCACAAAGAGCAGGAATGGGCACTTGTTCGTGAACGACTGGGAATAGGGAGGGAGAAGGAATCGACCAGTGGGTAGAACATGCGAAGCAATATCTTGTGAAGTGGAAGGGAAAGGTTTCTGCTGCCTAGGAGTGAGGGTGGTTGGAGATTTTGTTTTTCTTTATCTATTTTTTTCGGATCCGATCTGGTGCATTGCCACGGGGTTGATACATGAGGTTTGGAAAGGGTCGGGGACCCATGCCCAGACCTAAGCCGGGAACCTGCCCGGAGACGGCGGCCCATGCTGGCGGCCCCCCACTGCGTGGTCAGTGCAAAACCTTTTTCACGCAGCTGGAAGAGGGAGTGTGCGTACTGCTGGCGAACACCGCTCGTGCTTCCGTGACTCCCTGCCCTAGTTAACCGAGCTTATGCCGGACAGCGCTCTCGCCGCGTGACTGACACAAGGCGAACCATTCCCCCGTTGTTGTGCACTGGAAAGGGGAAGTTCTCAGCTTATTTCATTTAATTCACTTTCTTGCATCTCTTCTTTCTTGTATTTCTTTATGTCATCTTTATTTCTTTACTTTTTATTCTTTTTAAAAAGCTGCCTCTTTTGAAGTTGCTTTGCTTCCTTCCTTCATTCTATTTTTCTCTTTCTTTTTCTCCTGTTTTAGATAATAAGCGAATGTCAAGGTGAGCAGTTGGATGAACTGTGGTAACGGATGTCTGATGAACTCAGGAGATGTCACGGAATGAAGGACGAAGGAGGTGTAGAGTAATGAGATAATGACGATAACTAGCCCAAAGGATGATTGATCTGACGCTGAGCCAATGATGAAGGATTTGTGACATCACTGCAGTGTGTGTGGTGGACTGACCAGGTGGAATGGAGGAGGCTGGATCGTTCCCTTGGAATGGACTGATTTGGTAGAAGGGAAGTTGTTCTTTTTTGTTCTGTTTGGGTAGAAGGGAAGTTTTTTGTGTTGTTTTGTTTATGTTTTTTTTTTTATCATTTCTGTCGTTTTTTTTTTTCTTCTTAAGGTCTGCCGAAAAGAAGGCGAAAACCTACTTGAGTCTTGAGTCGCTGTCTTTGGAAGTTCGCGTGCACATTTTTTTCCCAAGACACTTCCGCATGCGCGTCTCTGATTGGCTGTTGGGAATTCCGCTCGCTCGAGAAGGTCTCTCTCCACCGAAAGCAAACTCCAGTGTTTCTTTGCACTATAATCAACATTTAAACCAAACTTAAAGTCGTAGTAGTAAAGCAATGTCCTAAAATGCTCTGAAGCAAGCTCAATTTCTAAGCTTCAAAATGGAAACAAGAAACTGTTTTTATTGTGACAGTGCAAAAGCCTGATTGAAAATTTTCTGTTCCAAGATCTTGAAAAACATCAACGTTCGTAACCCCAACAAGACCCGGTTTTTCAGAAAACAAACTTCCGCATATCTCAAAACTTTCAGAGTGACCTTCGTATCCACCTACCTAATCATATTATTTCTTTTCCCATTTCAAATAAACTGTTGGCTTTGGCATACCTGGCCACATGGCCTGCCACATTTTTCTAGGTGTTAAACTCATTAATTTGATGCATTACATTTAATGCTTCTATCGTGTGTGGACTGTGGTGAATCTTTTTGCACTGCTGTGACTCGTGAAAATTCCATTGGTCAAATTCACTCATCTGTGGTATGGACTGTGGCTGGACTGTCAATGTTTGAAAGTTTTTGTTTTCCTATTTTGTTTATTTTGATAAAATCGCGATGATCCTGTTTTGTTTATTTTGATAAAAATCACGATGAACGTTTGTCTCATTACTTTCTGTTTATATCTATGAGTAGATATTGCCTACATTGCAATTAAAACAATTACGGTGGAGAGAGATGTTGAGGTATACCTAGTTTATTGCGGAGCAATTTCTGCCATTACTTTTTTCTGCTACATCTGCAGCATAAAGTTATGGCAGAAAAAAAAAAAAAAACTATGTTGGGGGCCACAGGCAATAAAAGCCATTGGACGTGGTAAACCCCGGTCAGGCATGCATCATTTTTTTTTGCCTCGGCAATTACCACGACAACAATAAAGTCGTCATGTTCTCTCACCGAGGCAGCATGCATCTTTTCGGCCAGCGAGGTGAACGGATGTAGGTTACACAAAAAGAAACGAAACGTGGAATGCAAGTGCAAACCATTGGTGCATGAAGTGAATTTTTAGAAACCCAATGTGGGTGTTGTCGATGGCAATGTCAAAAAAGAAAAAACAAACAAATAGCAACGAACCAGATCAGGTATGCAATGTGAAAATTCCACCGATGGCATCGTCCACAAGGTCGGAGATGATTTCAGCAGCAGGAAGATCATTGGATCACAAAAAACAGGTCCAAAACGGTGCACAATAATTGACAGCTCACCATAAATTTAATGTTTCATTATTCAATGCATGTAAAAATAAAGAGAACGAGAAAAAGGCATGGTTAGACAATGATCCTTGTAGAAAAGAAACTAAGCAGGGAATAAACAAGTAGCTACCTAATCAAGGTTGGAACCAACCTAATGAGGTAATACACTAAGCTTGGGCTTTATGGCAGATAAAAAACTGGTGTCAGATTTGTTCAACATGTCATGGGAAATTCCAAGCCTGTTCCAGAGAAACAGGAAATTGTTTAGGAATGAGAACCTAGCGACATTTTTTGACAGTGATGGTGGGACAAATGAAACGAGGTCACTAGCCCTCGTAGACCCTGTGTTTTTGATCAGGTTGCCACGGCATCCAGCCCAGCCACCTTCGCCTTTAATGCACTTCCGAAAGATGGAAAACCCTCTGAGCCTTCTCCTCATAGCAAGGGATTCCCAGCCTAGTTCCTCCCTGAGCAATGACACACTGGAATGAAAGGAGAAGTCCCCAGAAACAAACCTCACCGCCCTGCGCTGGACAGACTCAATTGCATCAATATTGCATTGAAGATGAGGATCCCAGGTCGTTGTTGAGTATTCTAACAAGGAGCGGACCAATGAGAAGTAAAGTATTTCCTTAACCTTTCTTGAGGCGTGGGAATAGTGCCGGATAAGAAATTTATGTTTATTTGATGCCCGTTTTACCATCTGAGTTATATGAGGGCCCCAGTTCAGGGTAGGGCTGAAATGAATGCCGAGGTATTTGATATTGTCTGGACGTGTCAACACAGAAGAACCAACGAGATAGTCTGAGATTGAAGGATATGTTGATGAAGCAAACGACATAACAGATGTCTTTGTGACATTGATACTCATTTGATTCTCATCACACCACTTAACAATGGAATCAAGGTCATCCTGAAGGGCTTTGCAATCGGCTTGAGACCTGATAACTCTGTAGAGGACAATATCATCTGCAAACAGCCTGATATTTGAGATGATATTATCTGCCAAGTCATTAATATAAATGAGAAAGAGGAGAGGGCCACACACCGAGCCCTGAGGAATGCCACTTGTGAGCGGGTGGGGTTCTGACAGATCACTGCAAAGAAGAACCTGAAAAAGTCGGAGAGAAGATGTCCAGTTTAGTCGAGGCATAACGCCGAGTTGCGGCAGAAATTTTTATGCTTTTACTTTTCTGCTTTTAGTTTAAACCGGAGAGATCCTCTTCTGCTTTTACTTTGGAATATCTTTTCGCCGTCAGGGATTGGTTCTGACGGTCTGGATTAAAAATGACGTCAGCAAAGCTCAACCGACGAGGCACCACGAGTTTGTGGCGTCAAAATGAGTGGATGGCGGAATGCCTGTTAAAGACAATGCGAGTATGATGCGTCCTCGATGTGCTGGCCACGGAAACTTGACATTTCTCTCGAATCGATTAACCGATTTTGATCACACTTTTTGTGCTGGAAAGCTAAAAATTAGACAATTTCAAAGGTGGTCCCTGAAAACCGGACAGCCGGACAGGACCACCGGACCGACCCTGACGGGTTAGGTTTGGTTAGATAAGGTTAGGATAGTCTATCCTAACCTAATCTAACCTAACCTAACCTGTCCGGGTCGGTCCGGCGGTCCTTTCTGGCTGTCCGGCTGTCCGGTTTTCAGGGACCACCAATTTCAAAGGTGTATAACAATCCCTAACTTTGCGATGACGAAGGAGTATACAAGATAACCCAGAATTACATTCTCATTGGGCTGTGTTTTCGTATGTCGGCATCCCTGCGCACATGAGGCTCTCAGGGAGTGGTGATATGTGCAAAGGAAATATTGCAGATTCTTTCCGTGGTGTAGCAAAGATGAAGGTCCGTCCAAGATCATCACATACGTATTTACACGCAGATACATGCAGCGGTGGCATTCTCAGCATTGATGGCCTGCAAAGCTGATCAGGCATAACCATGGCAACGAGATCACGGCAGCCATGTTGGTCAATTTCGTGTTCGTCTTCCAACCAGCCTGCATCTGGGCCCGGATCACCGGGCAAGCCTCGTCACCATGACAACATCTGTCAAGCGTTGCAGCTCAACATCAGTTGCGTGCTGCATGCTTTCACAAGCAGTGGACACTCGTTTTGACCATTGCGAGACAACTCCAATTACTTCGAACGGGATGAAATTGCTCCGCCCTCAGGTGATGGAAGTATGCAATTGGCTTTCAGTTTCAGTCGAAAATGATCACAGGCAAACTCATTCCCCCATCTGGTCCCCTCCCCAAAAATGTGGGTGTCCCTTTCCCGCAATGCTTCCGGACCTCATTTCATTTGAAGAAACAAACCAAGAACACTTCATGCTCATCCATTTCAGAAACTTTGATTGCCATGCTGAATCGATATTTTTCGATCTGTTTTTCACTGCGGCAGGAATTCTGGATTCCGTCCAAGAATGCTCGAGAGTATCCTCAGTTTGCAACTTAACAACCTTTTCAGCGGAGAGATCAATGCGGGGTTAACGCTAACTCCGAGCAGCGAGGTAAATTTTTGCCATCTGCTCCAATGTAAAAAATTTACCGCGCAGCTCGGAGTTAGCGTTACCCCCGTGATGATCTCTCCGCCGTTTGTGTTACAACCTTTTGGTGGTGCCTTTTCAAGTTGTTTTGATGTTATGGACTGTTGTATGCGATGTCTTGTCGATTCCCCTCCATCAATGCCACTGCGGAAAAAACCAACATCCAGGAGCGACAAGAGTTGCCTGATGCAGACATGCCCACATACGAATTAATGGCCCTTATGAGAACTAAATTCTGTGTCATGCTGTTTAGTCGCTATCCTCCAGTGGAACAAAAGTGCACGCTTGCCTGTCTTCTTCCTACTCCGCAGAATACCTATAGTCAGATTGTGTCCACACCGCAATGTTGGAAAATACGGAGCTTATCAAAAGTCCTCGAACATAGGCGATATTGTCTGGTTAACACAGGGGCCATCTAATTTCAACAGGCCTTGGTGCAACTTCACGTCTCACACGAGTGTCATGATGTTTTGCGGCGCATGCTGCCATTGATACTAAATGGCGCCTGACTAAGTAATGAACTCCTATGTTCGAGGACTTTTGATGAGCTCCGGATACTGAAAGGTTCCAAGACCAACACTACGCCTGAACTCTCTTGAACCGCGTCGATTTGCAATCCAGTTCAGGTGTTGTGGTCCGGATGCAGGGTGTTCCTGAACATGCGCAAATGACGATTCCCAATGTCCTGCAGGCGAATTTACTTTCCCTGCTTGCAATTCCGATCACATCGCGAAGATGATTCGTGTGTTCTTTGAAGGTTTTATGTTGGTGTATTTGCAATTTTTTTTTTTTTTTTTTTTTTAAATTTATCTTCTCGAACCGACTTTTTGCGTTTGTATTTTGATAACAGAGGTCCTGCCTTCCTTGTTACTCATGGTAGGTACCTACGAAAATAAATGAAGGCAGTGGCCTATTTTTGCATTGTGGTGCGTACTAGATCCATAGATTCAGGCTGCCTATCTGAGTTTTGTATTACCTACCAGAAATCCCCTCCTCACCCATAAAAAGGTGCTCGTTTGTTTCTTGGGCTGCAGTGAACATCTCAACTGTGATTAACTTCAGATCGCAAGTAGGTAGCTCTGTTGATTATGCTGACGAGTTGGACTGGGAGGGTCTACTTACCGCTTTGCGGCGCGAGAACTCCCAGGTTCGCTCTGACGCATCATCGGTGGAGTTGCTTGCAGGTAAACTTTGTTTGACTTGAAGAAAGCCCATTCATTTTTCAATGCAGTCAACATCTCGAAGCTTTTTTGTGAGTAGGATCGGGGTAGGCGAAAAAAGAGAAAAATAGTAGATACCTAGGTAGCTTGCAATCATGTTTAAATTTGGCACATAGGTAGGATACAGACAGGTAGTTAACGCAAAATTTCAGTTTGCCTAATTGGTAATTTTTTTCCCCATTCTTGCACGAATCGAATCAATTGAATTTTTTGACTGAATTTGTGACTTGTCATGTTTGGACATGGACATGTGTTTTTGTTTTGGTGACCATGATGTCACTTTTTGTGCAATTTGACAACTGTGACGAACCACTGGATGGAGATTCTTCATGAAAACGTCCACGTGCTGAGATGGTATGTTTTTGTTACGGTTTATTTTTTTTTTTCTCGCCTTGTTGCCGTACCATTTTTGCACCTCCTTCAATCATTCTCCCCATTGCACCCACACCCAAAAACCAAATCGGTTTTTCAAATCTGGGATGCAATGTGGAATATCGGCCCGACTTCTCCCACCTGGGGGACTGTTCTTTTTATTTTCACGGCGCGGTTACTCCGATTCATCGGATTTGCGGTTGCGCCGGCAGTCATTAAAAAAAAAAAGGTCATCTGTACTCGCTGACACCGCTCTGTGTGCATTGCTTGCGGACTTCTGGAATATTGCTTGGTTAGTCGAGGGCATAATTTTTTTTTTCCA
>JASGXE010013832.1:0-12141 GCA_030068105.1 Sinentomon sp. SZTP_YWyxl
GCAACCGGCTGAGACAGAGCGCGCCGAGTTACAGAGGAAATTAGCAATTTCCAACTGGAACACTGTCGAGATACTCAGAGGAATTGACGGAAGACCCGGCAAGATCAAGTCGGTGGTACGTTTCTTGATGGATTCGGTGCGGTGGGCCACAAGCCCATACCCCCGGACCCAGATAGAACCGCGACCATTCTTCTAAGCTTTTCCAAAGCCCCCCTCAGATCCCGAGGACCAGGACAAGCTAGTTTTCGTAGCTCCTGCTCCCGTGAAGGAAGGGTGAGGGGACCATGTGGGTGAGTGGCAAACCTACCAGAGGACCAGGACAGGCTGTTTATTTAGCTCTTGGCCCAGTGACGGGAGGTTATGAGTGGCCATGAGTGGAGGATTATGGTACAGGACAGGCTCGTCAAACCGACCTGTGCCGCAGATGGTACCAGCGTAAAGACGCGATGAGAGTTGGAGTGAGGACCACCCCCCCAACAGATGCCGGTGGTGAGTTTCCCACGGAAATCGGGAGGTTTACCTCCCTTGAGGTCTGTGGTTGAGACTTGCCATCGCGCAGCAGCTGGTGACAGGACAACCTTCCAGCCTGTCACCGTAAAGCAGATTTCCTTACCCTTCCCTACCCACCATCCCACTTTTATTTCCATTCTTTTGTTTATTTCCTTTTATTTCATCCCACTTTTATTTCTTTTCTTTTATTTTATTTTCTTTGTATTCCCGCTGGGTTTATGAGCCGGATTCGCTGCACTTGTGTGACATCCGAACGTGGACACACATAAGCGCGATCCGGACACGTCGATGAGTGAGGCGAAAGGCCAGAGGCCCGCCTCAGAGACCCCAGTCTATCCCCCCCCCCAGCTCTTGTGCAGTGCGGACGTCTTTTTCCAGTTCCGGCTCGTGTGGACAGCGTGTTCTGCACCTGTGGGATGTGTGAGTGGGGAGCTTCGTAAATACTTTTGAGTTCGACTGATTGATGCTTAAGAATACCAGTTAGGCTCTGCAGACAATGCCGACGTGATTGGTGACTATAGTCATACATCGGAACATCGTTGGATCGTTTGCCCTGTGACGGCGTTAGTGGTTGGAAGATCAGTGAGGCTGCAACGCATTTGGTTCTTTTGCCGTTCACTGGTAAATAGTTCAATTTGCCCCATGTGTTACGGGCAATCACAGGTGTGGTGGGAATGATGAATGGTCGATAACCCAAACCGGGGTTCAACGACCTGCAAGGCTCACCTACACCTGTGGGGTGTTTGCTGGCTGTCGGATGCTAACACACTGGGTATGGGCCAATGGATGGGCGTGTGGGGTTGAAGCACATGTTGAGCTCTGACGATATACAGGGTGGCCCAAAAAAACTACACTGAAAGTTTGATGTAAAATTGCATTACAGATTTCTATTCTGATATGTGCTTCTCGCTTGTTTTTTCGATCTTCTATTCAGAGCTGACTTTTTCTGAAGTGCTTAGTGGCTCGTTTCCTTGATGAACAATTGTTCAGTTTATAGTGTCTAGTGATATTGAGAGAGCATTCGTGGCCGAACACTGCGGGCTTCCTAGCTGCTAAGTTAACCGGCAAAATTTCCGTTTCCTGGATTCGAAAGAGTTGGCGAATTCACTCAAAAACCGCTCCACCCACAACGGATTACCAGGCCATCATCTGACCGCCGAATATCACCACCACTATCCCGAAACTGCGGCAAAAATGCTAGCAGTTATCCCTGCCATATCCCAGCCAATGCTCGCAGCAATTTTCGCCAAGCTGAAAAACCGTCTGCCCAAATGTCTCCAAGCAGAAGGGCAGCATTTTGATGCATGAAGCCTTCCTATTGAAACTACCGTTGCACGATACGCTCTCCCACAGCTCCTCAGAGCAGTTACCCGAAATAAAACAGCTTTAATCATCCATATTTGTCATCGTAGTTTCAGTGTAGTTTTTTTGGGCCACCCTGTACAGTGGCCAAAGGTTTGATTGGGTTATGAGAATCTGGAGACTTGACGGTGCCGACGGCCTAAGGGGTCGAGGAGTACATGCGCCTGGTCTATTGTCTCTCTGGTTCAATTATGAGGCAATAAAATTAGTAATTCTTGCTGTGCTGAGGTTGATGATCTCTTGGTAGGTCTATGATTAGCTTAGATGACAATGCGCATGATGCCGCCGCTGAGTGGCCACGGGCGCAGCCAGCTAGTGCACCAAACTCAAACGGTATTTATTTGAGCGTAAGTATGCACTTTCGTTTTTGTTGAAAAAATTGGCCAACATTTGAAAGAAGTTTAGTGTGGCCACTTCGTAGATTGCGTCACGTTTTGAGGAACGCGGGGTTGATGGTGAACGCTGCTTCATGGCTCGTCAGATATGCGGGCTTGACTTGGTGCGTTTACATCCTTGAAGCCGTGAGAGCTAGAGAGAAAGAGAGGAATTGAGAAAGTGAATGGGTGACGGTGAGTAAGCGCGAGCAAGGGAGAGAGAAGTACAGTTGATGAGGTGTCGCATGCTGCAATGTAATGAACATCAATCTCTGCCAAAAGGCCGCATTACAGCAACTGCCTCATGCTTGAAATCACCCATCCGCGAGTTGTGGGGTTAGTTGCATTTTATAATTGGCCTGCGTTGGGGTATTGGAGGGAGGCTTCAACAGCCATGTGCAAAGCTGGCACAATAGCCGCAGCTTTTCGCAATAGTTGAGTCACCCGTGGTCTTGGAGTTACACCAGAGTGCCTAATCAGTGGGGGTGCCATTATCCCGAATTTACTGATGCTTTGGAATGAAAATTCTTCCCTTGATCTGGCAGCGTTAGAATGGCCAAAGATCTTGACCGAATATTTGTTGGGGGTAAACGAAACTGGATAATGATTATTGGATTGATTGGTGCATGAGTCGTGCAAGACGTCGTTGGCATTTTTCATTGCACTACCCGACATTGCGTCATTTCAGCACGTTTTGTTTTGCGTGAAAAGGGCTTGGGTCAGATGCTCTGTCCGAAAACGAGGATCGAGACATGCTTTTGATCGGGTGTTTTCTCCTGGTTTTTGGTTGATAAACAATTGCATCACTGCGAGATATCTGTTGGCCCGTTAGGCGTTGGAACAGCAGTGGACTCGAATTTGGCTGTTGTGCTGTTGGATGAGCTATTTAAGTTGGATATTCAGGGTTGGCATGGTTGAAAGTGTGATTCACCCATTGGTTGTCAGTGTGGTTCATCCAATCGGTGCTTTTTCTTCCAATTTGGCAGCTGCACACCACGCGTCTGAAGTGCATATAGAAGTTAAAAGACCGGACCGTAGCTGTCACATTGTTGTCACATTGTTATGATATGCAGCGAGTGTTCAGGGATGTGGTTTTGCGAAACAGCTTTCGTCCTTCCATCATCTGTGGACAACAGTTCACAGCAGCTTGATGTTTCAGTATTCGATCATCTTGGTTCAAATAAACGATAATGGTGCTTTATGACACAACGCATTGTTTTGTTTGTCTAGTTTTGATGTTTTTGCTTTAATTGATTCAATTTTTAATTTAATTTTTTTGATTATTTATTTCGAATGTTTTGTTTTAGTTATGTGAAGTGTTGATTGCGAAACACACTTTTTATTCCATCATCTGTGGACCCGGGTTATTGCCTCGATGTTTCAACGATCGATCATCTTTGGTTCAAATGAAGGAGAATGGGGTTTTTAAGACAAATCATCGTTTTATTTTTTGTTTGATTGTTTTGCCTTGATTGATTCGATTTAATGTCTTTGGTTGTTTTGCTAAAAAAAATTGTTTCATCTGTTTTCTTGTTTTATTTTTGTTTTGGTTAATTTAAATTTCAAATTACTTTATTCGTTTGACCGTTTTTGCGTTTCAATATTGAAATGTTTTTGTCATGTTCGTTTTATTTCTTATAAACGTATGAAATGCAAATGAAGAAATGGCCGGACCGTGAGTGCCGCATTACCATAGTGTGCAGTATGTGTTCAGGGATGTGAAGTGTTGACTGCGAAACACGTTTTTGTTATTCCATCATCTGTGGACCCTGGTTCATTGGCTCGATGTTTCAGTGATCCATCATCTTTGGTCCAAATGAACGAATATGGGGTTTCTAAGACACAAATTATTGTTTTATTTGTTTTGTTTTGATTGTTTTGCCTTAATTGATTCGATTTAATGGTTTTGATTGTTGATTTAATTGGTGTGGAAGATTTGTTTTATTTGTTTTTCTGTTTTATCTTCATCACAGTGTCAAAAACGTCACAATTCATTATTTTATTTCGTTTGTTTTGATGGTTTTGCCTCAATTCATTCGATTTTATGTTTTTGATTGTTGATTTAATTGATTTGGTTGTTTTATTTAGTTGTTTTTCTGTTTTATTGTTTTATTTTTGTTTTCATTCTTCTAAATCTTTAAATTTCTTCAAGTGTTTTGCCGTTTTTGCGTTTCAACGTTGAAATATATTTGTTTCTCATAATTTTGGCCTTCCTGTGTTGATGCGTAAGTGACGCCGCCTTCATCGTCGTGCGAGAAACGTGAGGCTATGCCTGCGCAACATTTGACACATCAACTTTGGTGCATCCCCGAAATTCGCTTTTTTTCATCTGGATTATCAAATGGCGACTGTACCCAAAGGACTGCACCCAAAGGCTTGCTTGTCCCCGCATCTGAATATTTGAACTGACTTTGGATGCCGGTGACTTTATGGCAATGTATGGATCACAAATCGCAATGAGGTGTGATTCTGAGCAGGCCGTTGGCCGCGGTTGACATTGCAATGTGAGGAAGCTCACATGTTCCGTGGATAACTGAATTCATCTCACGAGCTGCGTGCCGAAGGAATTCGCGATCGGACAGTTCCTCAGATGTGGGTGGGTGCTGTGTAGATGGGGTCCCACGGTTTTCGACAGGAATGCAAGGCGCAGTCGCGTGTGTGCGTCAGCATTTCACACGTCAAAATAACTTCATGAAATGAGCTCACTGCATCCGCCATTAAAAATGCAGCATGCAAAATCCCATTGCCAGTGCACTTTTTTCTTTTTGTGGTGCAAAATCTTCATGGAATGCGCGTCCACTCGAAGAGCACCGACGACGGCAACGGTAGGTATATATATCCACAGAATGGCACAAGCGGTATATACTGACCTGGGCTTCGCTGTGCGAGGGGGTTATTTAAAAATAAACTGGGAAGGCAGTCTTAATCTTTTACCAACGGACGCGAGATACAACCGTTTAATACATTTTATCGAAAACTGTTCTTTTCCCTTCATTCTCTGGGGACTCATTTAACTTATGGCCCTTACCTCTCGCAGCGGTCCACGAAATCGACGGTGAGAAAAATTGCGAATTTTTTCCTACAGAGAACCCATAATTGGCTGTGCCATATCTGGACAGTTCAGGCCAAGTGATAAAAATGTGAGTTCATAAGGTTTTCAGCCTATTCTTGCAATTTTGTGGCCATGCTTTTCAACTCCTAATCTGGTGCAGATCCCTTTTTCAGTTCTGGCCTTGTGATATGTTTTACAACTCGCATTCGCTCAGAATGACATCTATAAATTGACTGAGATTTCTGAGGGCTCAGTACAAGTGACACAGAAATCACACCTGTGTAATCCTTCATTTCTCTGATGCCGCCTCACCGCTCCGTGCGATTTGCAAAATTCCGAAGCAAATTTTGACACCTCGCTATGTACAGTGTTTCCGCAAATTCATCTGCATAGCCAGTTCCCAGGTCGCATTCGATCGGAAGGTTAATTGACCAAGCATTCGCCGGTTTGAAACTGAGGTTCCTCGAGCCCTGCTGTTCAAATGTGTTTTCGCGAACCATGCGGCTTCACAGCGTTGGCCTCATGCGGACACGGGGCAAACCCTAGAGCGCCCTAAGGCTGTAGGATTGTCCGGAACGCGTGATGATCGCGTTGATTGCGCAATTGATTGCGTCACACGGGTTTGGGGCTGAAGGGCGAGGGTCCCAGCGGAAGGGCGAGAGTCCCGGCAGCAGGGCGCGCTCCCCAGATTCCCAAACACCCGCTCATCAACGTGCGTGGCTTTAACATTTCTAATCAGCGACCAATAGATTATAGTTCGCACGATTGCACCACTTATTTCTGGAACGTCCTGTACATCGGGGGATCCGTCTGAGTCCATACAGAATGACGGGACATGTGGGTGGTGGGGAGGCCCCCTTGGGGGGTTGGAAATCATGTCCCTCAAACTGGCCCATAACATCACCGCAATCGACAGCTTGAACTGAATTGGCCGATGCTATGCAATTTGACATGCACTCCGCGAACGCTTTTTGCCCCTGAATTGACCCATGCTATGCAATTTGACATGCACTCCGTAAAATATGTTGCCCCTGAATTGACCCATGCTATGCAATTTGACATGCACTCCGTGAAATATGTTATTACTGTGTCTGGTGATACAATAATAAGCTGAAGCATCAAAACCACGATGCTACGAGTACAAACGTTTCACGTTCTGGTGCGATAACACCACAAATGCAGCAAATGAACAAAGCATTTACGTTATTTTTGTTGAAAATGCAGATGAAATTTGATGCATGCATGACTTTTTTTCGACATTTGCGGTGTGATACATGACGTATCTCACATCGAGTTCAGGCGTAGCCTCCGAGAGAACAAGGCCATTGCGCAGAAATTAAAAATTGGTGTGACGTCACAGGACCGGACGATGTTTCCTTGAGTTTTGAAATTCGTCCGAATGGCGGACCGAGGCGCGACGCCCAAGGAAACTAACATTTCTCTTGATCTAGAATACGGATTTTGATGAAATGTTCCATGGGAGAAAGCAGAAAAAAGTGCGATTTCAAATATGTTATGGTTTTTAACTTTCTGCAGGTAAAAAAACGAAATTATTTCAGGAATGAAAGTGCGTTTCGGTTATACGATTCGAAAGAATTCCGGACTCCTGACATATTTTGATAAATTGCGCGATTTTTTCTGCTGCAACGTGGTTTCGACCTGTAGGAGAGTTGTAGAGGAAACTTTCAGCTTTCCAAAAAGTCCAAAATCATTGCATTTGAACGCCATTTGACGCTTATCAAGAGAGATTGCGACATGGAAGCACGTTTGTTTTTGGCGCAAGAACACGCGTTGAAATGTGTCTTTGATATGGTTTTGGTGTTCAAATTCAATTATTTTCGCATTTTGGGAAAGGTGAAACGGAACCACGTTGCAACGGAAAAAATCGCAAGATCATTAAAAAATGTGTGGCAGAAACTTTTGCAAAAATTGAAAAATTTTCGCAGCCACTTGGGATCGAACCCGGGTCCTTTCGCATCTGAAGCGGTAATTCTTCCACTGAACCAAGAAAGCATCTTGGGATTGCTCTCTCAGAACTGTCCTTTTCAGAAACAACGCCAATATGCCAACACCGGCGTGAGCATTTTTTGAATGCACTCAAGACTGCGGAGAATTATTGGGAGTTGCCTTCTTTTTGGCCTTTGAAGGACGTTTTTTTTAAGTGTTTTGGTATCATTTTTGCGACGTAAAGGTCCTGTGATCCTTTTGTGTTCATTTGAAACATTCCGCACTCAAATCTGTTCACGAGATTTCAAGAACGAGCAATTTTCTTTGCGCCCTCCCATTCCTCCCAATGCATTTCTTCGTTGTTTCCCGTCGGGTCTTGTGACGTCACCAAACCAGCGCAACGGCCTTGTTCTCTCGGAGGCTACGGTTCAGGTCCAGCGAACGTGTGTGCTATAGCAGCACATATCAGCAAACAATGCCAAGGTTCAATGCCACACGTCGACTATATTTTTTTCCAAGCACATGACGATGCCCAGGCAGATCGCGTCAATCCCCAGCGTTATTGAAAAGAAATTGTCGACATCGAAAAATTGCGCAATTCCGCGGTGAAAATGCCATCATTGTTTGTGTAATGCAAACTGAATTCCATAAAAATGGATTCAAATTCGATAGGGAAAGAATTCAAGACTCTCGTCATAATCTTTTAACAGAGCAATCTACAGCGCAATGAGGATTTACCAGGAATGATAAAAAGAAGTTTATTGAACAGTGTGGAAGTGAATCCAATTTAAAAAAAATATTAAAAGTTCTGGAAAATACCGAGACCCCTAAGCGACCTTGAACGGTCAAGCAGGCCCATGTGGCCGTTTATTTTGAGCTCTCGTCAACACTCTCTTTCCCCGTTTCTTTCTTTCCAGAAAAGATCGTAGGCCAACGTCACGTGCTTGCAATCATCGCCTTCCTGATGGTGACCTTCACGCTCCTCCCTCGTACAAATATATCCGTTGCGATGGTTGCAATGGTCAACTACACTGCCATCAGGCGAATAAGTCACCAATTTGCTGCAGCCAATGGTACAATCATCGAATCGTATGATAATGACGAAGAAGGTGATACCTGTCCTTACGAGATAACCAATTCAACCATCGATGAACTTCCAGTTAGTGCTGCTGCTTCGAATGAGTGGTATTATCAAGACGAGAATGTTTCATGTTTGTTGTCCATGACCGCATGCAATGAAAATACATTTTAGCCGCTTGGCAACCAAAAGACTGAAATCAGACAAAGCTGAAAAATGGCCCGAATGGAAATTTTGGCCACTCCACTTGGGGATTTTAGGAGCCCTTATCTGAAAACTGGGGCATCGGAGCGCTTTTGACCAGTGAATGATTTCGATAGAGTATAATGTTGAGGAGAATCCGCTCCCAAAACGTTGGAGCTGTATGGTTGCCATCATAATCCAATCAACCCCAGGGTTCCCCAAAATGATTTTTGAGTATTTGAGTGACCGCATCTCGGAAATGAGGGTTCGGCGCACATTTTGTCACTGAAAAACATCGATTCGTACAAGCATGTAGAATCGCATGATATGGTTTATGACCTGCATTTACTAAACACCCTGTGCATGTTTAAAAATTTGTGAACGTACTCATGTCAGGCAGATGGTGCTTATAGCTCGCAGGCCAGTTGGCTTGAGAGTCCTTTTTCTAATGGGAATCAAAATAGCCTTTTTCGAATCCAATCGCAGCTCACCGAGAGTCAGAATTAAGGAAAAAAAGGTTGCAAGTGTGACACAATGGGAGGGGCAGGTGTTCTTTCAGAAGTCGCCGTGGATCCGTCTGGGTCCATGGCTTCCTTGGGATTAATTTTACGAAGGATATTTGCGACACCTGCTCCTTCGATTTCAGGGGTGGAATTTCCTCTTCTTGCGATGCTCTATAATACCAGCACTCGAGGGGTGCTGTGGTCGAATACTCGGGTGATGGTTGAGTGTGAATACGCTCAAGACGGTGCAATTTCGCCCGGATGTCAAACAAGCAGGGTAGAAGGGAGGGAATCGCGTTGAGTCTTTTAGTCATCACTCATCTGCAACATTGCCAAAATTTCCGGCTATATTTGTCCTCCAATGTGTTGTTGAAACAGCACTGAATAAAGCAGAATTCAACTCAAATAACCGGCATTCGCATAGGTCGTTGAATTTGGCCTGATTAGGTACGAGGCAACTGGAGTTGAATTTTGAATGCGCTCGTCGTTTCCGGTTCAACGAACTTGTTCAACGTCTGATTGACCCAAGTAAGATTATTGCTATGCCAAACTCCTCTTACAGAAATAGCAGATTTAACGGAGAGGGGTGTATTTTCAAATGTCAATCGAAGTTGTCGTCAATGAATATGGATTAGATGAAGGCAGGCGGTAGCTATAGGGAATAGTCAGCAGAGAAATGTTGCATGACGCCAATCTACTAAAATTGGATAATGAAGGATTTCAAGGCTTTGGTATAGGACAATGCCTACTCGTAGTCTCAAGTGGATTGTTGTTATGACCATGTCGTGGTCGACGATCCCAGGGACAGCATCGGTGACATTGTTTGCGGATTCACAATTGGTTATTGCGACATCAAACATAAAGTTGGAAGTGGCGGTTAGGACTGTTTTTACAAATTGCTGGAAAATAAAGTGTGAATGCTGCCCTCCAGAAATGTTTCATTCCCGGAAAGTGGCGATTGATTTCCTGATGAACATCAGCAATTGGGGCAATTGACATCCCACAAACCATAATTTTACATCCTCGCGCGACGTTCTGACTAACTGAATCATAAAAATCACTTGAAACTCGAGTTGTCAGAAGGCGAGTATATATACACCTGCGAGGAGAATTTCGGTTTTACTGGATAATTACGAGTATTGATTGCACGCCGGGTGATTACAAGGAGGCTATTGTGCACTGTGTATTGCGATATGGATGCCTCCACCGCGACCTTGCAGGTCTGCCATGCCTGCATTCTTGATGGAAGTTCGGGAAAATTTCCGCATCGCGCACATCAAATCTCAACCACGTTTCAGTAAGCACAATGATATCAATTTCATGAGACAAATCCATGTTCAAGATCTCCACACGCCTGATCATAAAATTTAACGGCAGTTCAATTTTAAAGAGAAAAGGTGGGAATGTGTGCACATCGTGTCTTACCGGCAAGGAAGGTCGTAATGTAAAAAATTGAAAGACCTTAATTCTTTCATTTTCAATGAATTACAGGACGGTGAATTTGTGTGGACTCCAGACGTGCAGGGTATCATTTTTGGAGCCTTCTATTGGGGCAAGGCACTTGCTCTGGTTCCAGGAGGATATTTGGGACAACGATTTGGTGGCAAGATGGTGTCCCTCTTGGGAATTATTCTGCTCAGTTTGTCCTGTGTCTTATTTCCCTTGACTACACAGACGGGATATTTGCTGCCGTGTGTTATCCGGGCGTTCGGAGGAGTTGGAAATGTAAGTTGGACAAGCGCTTCGCTTTTTTACACACTCGTATGTGCGAGACCTCTTTCACGGAGGCCCTATTATCATTTTCGTTCTTTCCGCAGCGCGTCACGATTAGGTGTCCATCAATCGACTGTTCAGGAATGAAAGTCAAAAACAGATCGCGCTTTCCTTCAGCCAAAATCAGCTTAAGAACTCGCTTTGTCCACTTTCCACAGTGACTTCAACTACGCTACTTTTTTTGAGCCAGGCTATTTAGATGCAGGTAGTTCGGCGAATCTATCGGAAGGGATGCCTTAGCCAAAAGCAATTATCCACAAAACGAATGGTGAAAAAACAAACTGAGATAAAACCCGGCCAATTCAGCTGCACAACCTGTTTCTGTTGTTGCGACGAATTTACGCTCGAATTTGTATAGGCCTATAGACAAATTACATTTGTATATTGTTGTCCAATGATGATGGTGAGAATAAATGCGTTGATTTCCTTTCTGTTGTTCTGTTTCAGTTTTTGAAACAGAACAAGGAAATAGAACTAAAGATACATGTCCTTTTCTTAGAGATTTACCTGGATTTACTGAACCAGTTATTGTTTTCAATTCCCTATGCAGTGTCCGGCAAATCCTTTATTCATCCCCTTGGTGCAAAATAAAGATCTCGGAAAAATATATCGCAAGAAACGAAAGTTCTCTTCACTTTCTAAAACATTTCTTCACAAAGCAAAGTCTGCCGAAAGGCACTCAGAATTGGAATTTCGCTGCCAAACTCCTCGAGCAGAAATTCTCTGCATTCATCAAAACCATAATCAAAACGTCATTTGTCAAGAAATTCCATATTTTGTTAAACGCATACGAAATAATCATACAAACTCTCCATCGACGGTTTCCGGAACCACCACACATGTTATTATGTGATCCAAAGGGTTACCTCCCTGTTTTTAGCCAGCACTTCTCAGAAAATTACAGCCACACAGTCATTGCTGCATGTAATAGGCTTTCTCTTGACATACAGTTCTCTCCCGAACCAATTCATGACCTCATGCACTATCATATGATGCGTTGAATTATCTCGGAGCCGATGCAGTCGCATTTGCCGGATGTAATTATTACCCTGTCCTCGCCGCCTCGCGCCTCCCCAAAAAACAACATCCGTCAGACGATTTCAAGTTTTGCATTTCGGCATTGAATCACCTCGCAGCTTTTTTGCGAGTTCTAATTCCTTTTTACTGTTTTACTAAATGTTTAGCATGCATTTAAGCGGAACTGACTCTCTTAAAAACAATTATGGTTTTTATCTGTCTTCAGGCGTTTCTTCAAGCTCCAACGCAAACAGTTTTGGCAAAATGGATTCCGAAACCAGAGAGAGCAAGGATGTCGGGATTCATTTATTCTGGTGAGACTTTACATACATGAGTCCGGCC
>JASGXE010013833.1:0-13439 GCA_030068105.1 Sinentomon sp. SZTP_YWyxl
AAATTGGAGGTCGGGGGCCGAGAAAATGAGAGGTGGAGAGAGAAACGGACAGAAGGAGAGCTATGGTGAGAAGGGAATAAGCAAAGCAGAGGGAGGTTAGAGTTGGAAGAGAGAGTTGGATTGATGTGAAGAAGGGGAATACGAACGGGAGAGTGGGTGAGAAAGAGCTTCAGAGGCAGTGAGATTGGCAGGACAGAGTGAGGGTCTCAGAGAGGTGGGAGAGACAGTGGAAGAGAGAGGCAGACGTGGAGGGTAACCGAACGGATGGATGGAAGGGCGGGAGGGAAGCCGAGACAGAGAGGAGGGAGAGAGGAGCGTAAAGTTAGAGAATGGGGGGAGAAAAGGGAGCCGTGGGGGTGGGGGAAAAGTGAGAGACATGGTTGAGGGAGATAGGTACAGGGTGATGGAGAGGAGACACGGAGAGATATATGGGGATAGGTAGTGAGAATGCACGAAACTGGACGATTTTCGTCCAAGGAATGGGAATCCAATCCAAGAAACGAACCACAAATTAAAAAGAATCAGGAGTCCACAAAACCAGTTCAGCCGTGAGTTTGCGGGGATGTCAAAACAACAAAAACGCAGCTACAGAAGCAAGCCAGAAACTCGGATGAAACCAGGAGTGCGTGTGAAAATGGCGAACCACGACTTCCAGGCCGGTGCACAAGGAACATCTGAGAGACAGGCCAGAGCGCCCGAAGGCCGCTCTTCGGGGCGCAGCCCCGACCGGGGTTGGCGGCCGAAGGCCGCAGGGGCGAAACCCCTAGCGATAATAAATCGTGTAACGATGAAATGCAATGTTGCTGAGGGTTCCAGTCCTGTTAGCGTTAAGTTTTTGAAACTGCTTCCTAACATATTTGCCAAGTTTTTGTTATTTTTAATTTGTGTTTATTTGTTGGCGACATTCCAGTTGCATGGAAGAGATCTACCATTACACCAATCTTTAAGAAAGGTGACAAGTCCAACCCTGCAAATTACCGTCCCATCAGTCTTCTTGATACCTGCTCCAAAATACTTGAATAATTCCTTATAGCCAGTCACATAAGAAATTTCCTGGATTCCGCTTCAATTTTGAGTGGTGTTCAAGATGGCTTCCGCGCTGGTTATTCTTGTGAAACTCAACTTTCTTCCTTCAGCCAAGAAGTGGCCACATCTCTTGACAGTGGGTTGGGGGTCGATGCTGTTTTGCTGGATTTTTCAAAAGCATTTGACACCGTAAGCCATTCCATTCTCCTAAGAAAATTGGCATTCATGGGCCTCGATAATGTTTCTCTTCCGTGGCTGAAGGGCTACTTATCTGGGCGAAATCAAGCTGTTAAAGTTGATAATGATTTGTCCGCTCCCTTACCTGTCACCTCAGGTGTACCGCAGGGGAGCACCGAGCATCATGGGCCCTCTATTGTTTTTGGTTTTCATCAATGACATTGTGGGAAACATTTGATCGAAAGTAAAGTTATTTGCAGACGATTGCCTAATCTATCGATCAATTTGTAGCCTGTCTGATTCCGAAAAGTTGCAGGATGATTTGTTAGAAATTTCCAAATGGTGTAAGGTCTCTTCCATGAAACTTAACCCTTCAAAGTGTACAGCAGTCCGTTTCGGTAAAAGGATGACCACATTAAATGATTTCGCATATGTTTTGGATGGGAAAGTGTTAGCCTTTCAACCCAGTTCCAAGCATCTGGGAGTCATCTTTGACAGCAATTTAGACTGGTCCCAACAAGTTGCAACTGTTTCCAAAAAAGCGAATAGTGCTCTTTACTTTGCAAAAAGGAATTTTAGGAAATGTCCAATGAAACTTTGTGAGCTTGCTTAATTCACTCTGGTAAGGCCTATTTTAGAGTATGCATCTACTTCTTGGGATCCTCATCTAACCACCCACTGCGAATCTTTAGAGCGTGTTCAGAGGCGTGCCACCTGTTTTGTTGTAGGTGACTACAGGATGCGGAGTGGTGTTTCTGCAATGATTGCTCTGCTTGGCTGGCCTAAATTAGCTGTTCGAAGGAAGGTTTCTCGCATTTGAGCCTTTATCGAGTGCTTGGAAACTCCGGGGGGTGGGGTGATCTTTTGAGTTTCATTAAAATCCCTAAATTTTATGGGCGCCATGACCACCTGTTCAAAGTAAGGCCCATATCTTTCAAAAAAGATGTTGGGAAATTTTCTTTTATTATCCGGACATTCTCTGACTGGAACTGTCTTCCGGCTGATGTCTTTGTCCAACCATTGAGTCTTTCAATTTTGAGACGAAGGTTACTTTCCCTGTTTTCGACGCACTCCGGTCGTTAATGCAATTTTTTCCAACCACGTTTCCTATCATTCCATTGTTTTTACTCTGTTTCTTAAACAAATCCTTGTGTATGATAAAGAGGAAAACCCAGTGCTCAAAGTGTCTGGGAGCGTGCGCTCCTGCCCGCCCTGAGGAGCGCAGCTCCCACATGCCCCGAACCCTTTGCGTTCCCACAATTGGAAAACTGTGCAAAAGCGTTCCCACAGGGCTCCCACTTGGAGCTCTGTGGGAGCGCTTTTCGGGTCAAAACACACCAAGTCTCCATGCGCCAGTGTGTCCACAAAATTGCATTCAGTCTGACTTTCTGTCCAGCCTATAATTTCCACCAGTGTGCCTACAAGTAGCTTTTGGAATTTCCTCAAATTGTCAAAAAATTTCCCAAAAAATATTTTGGTCACTCTTTGCACTAAAAGGATAAACATTTTTCCAACGTTGACCATGCAACATTTTCCAGGCATTTTTCTTGCAAAATATTTTGACAGTGCTTTTTGCGCCCATTCTCTGTTTCTTTTCTTTATGAAACTTGCATTGCATTTCATATTGGCCATATTTTGTTGATTTTTTGAATAATAATAAATAAATAGAAATAGAAACATCATGCACTTTTCAGCAAGATTTTGCATTGCGTTGTGGAATATTGATTGCTATGGCCCATACACGGTTTTTCCTCGCAAAATGCAACAATGCACAAAGAATCTTGTGCTCAAATATGAATTTGAAACCATGCGCTTTTGTCATTTGCTCATTTTTAATTTCAAGTAAAAGCTGTTCAGTGGCAAAAGGCAAGGTTCACAAGATTGGGCCGTTCCAGGAAAACACGTGGATGGGAGACCCCTTGAAGTTGTAGCCCAATTGTGCAGCTTGGTAGCCAAGTCCATAGTCTCCTTCAGATGGGACATTAAACTGAGGTCAGGTCCCGTGTGCAGCATCACACTGTGCTCGTTAAAGAACACTTAGTACAGGTAAGACAGAGGTTTGGCAGGTAACGATGACACAGAAGCCACATTTTACCCGTCAGTGGTAGGTATTGCTTAGTCAGCCTAGTGCCAGGCAATCCTGACAAGGGCCTGTACTGGGCAGTACAGCCGGTTGTCTGTGGATCGGCCTGAAGAAGCGTGGCTGCTGGAGCCATCAAAACTGAATCCGAGCAATGGCTCCAGCAGCCACGCTTCTTCAAGCCGATCCACAGACAACCGGCCGCAGCCCTTGTCAGAATCGCCTGGCACTAGGCTGACTAAGCAATACCGACCACTGATGGGTAAAATGTGGCTTCTGTGTTATTGTTACCTGCCAAACCTCTGTCTTGGACCTGTACTGGTGTTCTTTAAGGAGCACAATGTGATGCTGCACACGGGACCTGACCTTAGATTAATGTCCCATCCGAAGGAGACGATGGACTTGGTCACCACCAAGCTGCACAATTGGGCGACAAGACAACTTCAAGGGGTCTCCCATCCACGTGCTTTCCTGGACTGGCCCAATCTTATGAACCTTGCCTTTTGTCACTGAACACTGTGTTAGCAAACACTCACCCGGGCACAGCTACAAGCGTTTGCAGGTGTTCAATGATAACAAAAAATCATCTACAAAAAAGTGACATGCCCAATTTGAGAGGGCAGCGAGCATTTTCCCGAACATTACCTATTTCTCTGTGCCCAGCACAAGCTCAACGCTCCACCCTCCGGATTTTTGCTGCATCCCCTCATGTAAAGTGTAGTTTGTGACTCAAGTGAGCAGTTTATGTGCCAATTTTATGTGAACAATGGATGCGATAACCCAGCAATGCCCCGAAGCAAACGTATGTAAAATGAGGTGGGAATGCAAAAGCCAGCAAAATCTTGAAAGACTCTGGAAGGCGTTTTCAAAAATGTTGTTCATTCGGAACAGGGAGGGCCACATTGTAACACCATTGCCAACCTGGAACTTAGTGTTGCTGGGCACATTAATCGACCACACCAATGACAATTTTCGTGCCCTGTCCGATGGGTGAAGTGCCCTATTTGACGAACGAAGTGCCCTCCTTGAAGGACGGAGTGCCCTCCTCGAAATACGAAGTGCCCTGCAATTTTTGCAGGTGCCCTTTTTTGAAAAAGCGCTCCTGCCCTTTTTTCGGGACACTTTGAGCACTGGGAAAACCTCTAAAATACAATTACATTGGGTGGAGCTGGGCGAAATGGGTTAGGGCCTTTGTTTTCTGTTTGTAAATTTTTGTTTATTACCTGTATTTATTATTTTTTATTTCATTTACCACCTTTCAAACTGTTAGCACATCCATTCACGTAGGAAGGAAGAGAGAATTAGGCCCTATTTGAGGTGTCGATCTGGATTGTGTCTGAAAGAGTTTGTGTTTTGTACACGAAAATATGCTTTTTCACATTTCAATCTAAAATTGGCTCACTTTTCACCTTCCAATAGATCTCAATTGGGACCAAGAAATTGTGGGATTTTATCATTTTTGGCTGGAAATCAAAAATATCGTATATTGGTTTTTCTTGTGGCTGAATAAGCATGTAGAATCTCATACCAATGGCATTCAATATGAATTGGTTTGTTGCAAACCATTCTAATCCCATTTGTTTCCTTGTGCTTTTCCTTTAATTCTGTAGAATTCTTCAAAACTGGGTTCCCATTCGAGAGTTCTCTCAAGCACTGGAGCATGTTCACTTGGACTACTGGCAGAAAATCAACTCTGTCCATCAACACTGCGAGCACCACGGGGACAAATTGCTATTTCACCCCAAACGACTCCGCTGCAGCACCGGCAACTGCTGTGGACAGATGATGAAGATGCGCTCATCATCACCAAGATGGTGAAGTCAAGTTGATCCACCAGAGGGCCAGGCAAACAGCAGATAGAGCAATTTTTAGAAGAAGATGAGGATCGAAGAAAGAACTATTTAAGAGCAATTTTTAGAAGAAGATGAGTATCGAAGAAAGAACTATTGATGTGATGGAGAGCTTTTGTGGTTTTCCAGTTTTGTATGTTTTTGAACAGCATGGCACAATTGAGACCACCCGGTCATATTTTTCTGTCGCCTTTTGCATGGCTGGTTTTTATGATGATTTTTTCTAGGGCTGAGCCGGTACCAGTTACTGGTTACTGGTACCGGACCGGTATCATAACGGCAGGTATATGACTTTTTGGTAACCGCCGGTACTGGCACCGGTTGGGCAGCCAACATGCAGTGGACACCACAGCACCTCAAAATGTGTTGTGCAGCCCACTATTTCATCACTTGAACTGATTGAAGTTGATTTCTGCCTCTGCCTTTTATATGCACCTGGGAAGCATGAGTGGGAGGAGCATGCAGTTGAAACGGAATGCATTTCGCAAGCCCCACCCATTTGACCCAGACTCTTGGCAGGCCCCTCCCTCTGGGGCTCTACCAAGCATTATAAAAGCCAGATGCAGCTGCCACGGTAACAGTTTACAATACCGCCCTACCACCCGAACCACCGGATCCACCCGAACCACCGGAGCCATTTTTCCCACCGGAGCCACCCGAGACGGCTCCGGTGTTCGCCACTGTGGTTCGGGTGGAAAACCCCGTTCGGTGGGCTGCGGTGATACAACGGGCTCCGGTGGTTCCGGTGGATTCACGGTTCGAGTGGCTGCGGGTTAAAAGCGGCTCCGGTGGTTCAGGTGGCTCCGGTGGTTCGGGTGGTATACCGTCGAAGCGGAAGCCCAATTTCAGAAAATGACTGAATGCATTTCTAGAGCGACTTAGCCATGAAAATTTCACACTTTTGCCAGAAGCGCATACCTCGTAGCTTGCACCGGTTTTTATGGCAACAGTATTTTTATGGTGCCAGTTTACGATACCGCCCTGCCACCCGAACAACCGGAGCCATTTTATCACCGAAGCGCCTGAGCCGCGAATTCACCGGAACCTGTTGTACCACCGCAGCCACCCGAACCGGGTTTATCACCCGAACCACAGTGACGATCACCGGAGCCAGTACGGGTGGCTCCGTTGGGAAAAACGGCTCCGGTGGTTCGTATGTAGGGCGGTAGGGTGGTACGGCGGTATTGTAAACTGTTACCGCTGCCACAGCGTCATCAGTGTGGACCGAGCAATCCATGCACATGCAAGTAATCCTCTTCACCTGGAAGTCCTTCAATTGTTCTGCTACAGATGGTCAATGGTTGGACATCATGCAGTGCCATCAGGGTTGAGCATAGGGGGGGTTACCCCCCCTGGCCTTCGGCCGAGGTAACCCCCCCCCCAGCCTTTTTCCGACGGTACCCTTGGCCGAAGGCCAAGTCCTAAGACGGTACAGTCGGAAAAAGGTGGGAAAAGAGTCCTGGTGTGTGTGCAGGGCACACACCAGGACTTCAATAGGAGCAACATTGTTTCTTTGTACTTTCTGTTTTGATTTCCCTGCCGGAAAAAGGCTAGGGGGGTAACCTCTGCCTTTGGCCGAGGTTACCCCCCCCCCTACCCCCACCCTAGAATGTTGCTGTCGAAGTCCTTCCTGGTGTGTGCCCTGAACACACCAGGAAGGACTTCAATAGCAACATTCTGTTTCTTTTGTACCTACTTCCATTTTGATTCCCCTGCCGGAAAAAGGCCAGGGGGATAACCTCGGCCTTTGGCTCAGGTTACCCCCTATCCTTTTTCCAAGGGTACCTTTGGCCAAAGTCCTCGTGTGTCCTGCACACACCAGGAAGGACTTCAGTAGCAACATTCTGTTTCTTTTGTAATTCCTGTTTTGATTCCCCTGCTGGAAAAAGGCTAGGGGGGTAACCTCGACCTTCGGCCGATGTTACCCCCTAGCCTTTTTCCGAGGGGACCCTTGGCCGAAGTCCTGGTGTGTGCCCTGCACACCCCAGGACTTCAATAGCTACATTCTGTTTCTTTTGTACTTTCTGTTTTGATTTACAGAAAATGGTAAAATGAAAAAAAATTCATCCAGAAAGTCGTGTCTGACAGTTATTTCCTTGCTCCATCTATTGCGACTGCAAACCCTCCAGGATAAGGAAAAAAGGACCTGAAATGTCGTAAAATGGCATCTGAGGACCCCTAATTTTTCAAAAAAGCTTCAGCTTTTGGGGGACGCTGTCTCCCAAACCCCCTGCCGGGGCGCTGCCCCCTGGACCCCCGCTGGGGGGCACAGCCCCCCAGACCCCCCATGCTGGGGGGCTGCCGCCCCCCAGACCCCCTGCATTTTCGGTGCCCTACCCCCCGTCGTAGACCTCTTTACCCCCTCTAAGGTACCCTACCTTGCCCATCCCTGAGTGCCATCTCACTGCTCAGCAGGCCACTGAACTTCTTGCACCTGCTTCTTTAGAGATTTACAGTGTACATCCATCGTACACAAATCTTTTGAAAAAAGAACTTCCCAGGGCAGGGCATGCAAAGATTTTCGACATGATGCTCCAGGAGGATGAAAAATATCAGATTGCTGTCAGTGCAATTGTCTTGCTCGGATATCAAGCATCTCGACTCACCAGGACTTTGGCAGTTTCGTTTTCCAACTCACCATTTCACTCTTTGGAGATGTTCTGTGGAAGATCTCCGAATCCAAAAAAGGAGCTCCCTGTCATTGCAAATGTTTCCGACTGGATGCGCCAGGACGAAAAACTTCGGTTTGCCACCAGTGCGATTCTTGTGCGACAAGCTTCTTGGACTGGATACGCCAGGACGTTTGACGCATTTTCGTTTTTAGCTGACATTTTCGGTTTCGCTTTGGGGCATTGTTCTGTGGAAGCCTTGCAGTTTTTTTCTTTTTTCAAAAAAAAGGCCTTCCAAAGAACGCAAAGATTTTCGACTGGATGTGCCAGGATGCAAAACATCTTCTCCAATGAGATTCATGACTTCAGACATCAAGTTTCTCGATAGGATACGCCAGATTGTTTGCGCATTTTTTTAGATCATCCTTTTGGTTTTGTCCGCAGTTCGGCGCCTGCTCTCTGCGAATTATGGGCATGGAACAAGGAATGCTGAGAATGCAATTGGCAAAATTTCTTTGTGTGCGCCTGTGTTGAAGAAAGGTGGAACAGACCAGCTTGGCAGAACGCAACCTTCAAAGCAAAAGACTCTGTTTGATAACATTCCTCGAGGACACCTCGAGTCTGGCGTGAAGGCAGACAATCCAGTCCTGTCGGCAAACGCCAGATGAGAGGTTACCTCTCTTTGTTTGGCTTGCAGCACTTATGGGCTGCCAGGGAGGTGGTGTTTTCTCCGGTCCATTTTTTGACCGGTTTTTCCACCTTCCTCCAGGGCGGCGCTATCTGTGACCGACCAACCCTGGTTCCCAGCTTCGGCTGTTACAAATCTACAAAAAAAGACTGTTTGAAAATTGCTTCAAAATGCACGTTTTCTCTTTCCCACCATGCAATGTTTTTTCTGCCACAAATTCTTTTGCAAGTCTCACTTTGAAGTTGCTGTTTTTCTTTGCAGGGTAGATTGCCTGTTTAGGAAAATCAGATTTCAACTTGCAATTTTATTATTTCTGAAGATGACGTCACACAGGATTTGCCTACGTTTAGCTGGCATGTATCAAATTGACCGTTTTCAGTGTTCTATCTGCCTGCGTTCGATTGGGTACTCGAAAATACTCCATCAAGCATTAATGAAAATAAATAAAAAAAAAAAAATCCATAGAGGTGTTACCTGGCAGTATCAGCTCTGGAAGTCAGAAAATAGCAATGGGAAAATTCAGCATAATTTGATTTGAGTGACACTGCTCTTATCGTCAATTTAGCCCCTTAAAACCAGCATCCGGTACCGGAACCGCAGGTACTACTGGGTACCGGTATAGGCACCGGTACCGGGAAAAAAGTGACACCGGCTCAGCCCTAATTTTTTCTTCCACATTCTATGTGCTTTCTTGACAATCAATGAGCATTAAGTGACAACCTTGCCCCATTTATGGATGCAGGATTTCTAGTTCTCAAAATGATTTAAACTATTTTTTTTTAAATATTTTTAATATTTGCATGGGCCGGCTTCTGGCTATTTTGCTGCTTTGTCAGGAGTATCAAGGTGTTTGGTCCTGGCTTGGCATGTACCCTCAGTTAGAATGTTGATCAGTTTTCGGTGCTAGTTTCCCATGTAATGGTGCTTAAATGAAAATAGTTTTAATTCAGACTTGGACAATCAGAAGATGATTGGCATCTTTTACTTTGCACAAAGAATGGCATGGTGATGGGCACGCCTTTATTTGGTGTTCCACAGAGAGGTCAAGCATCTTTACCTTCATTTCAACGAAGGACGCAGTGTTAATTTTTCTTTCCTTCAGAATTATTGGACATTGGTTTTTTCATGCATTGAAAAAGCATAACCCCGTTGAGGGAATTTTTTTAAATACAATCCAATTAATCTTTTACACCTTCGCTCCTGGATTCAGCTTACAGTGGATGGCAACTCCAGCCACATTTCTCAATCTCAGGCAAATGTGACCTTTAATGTCTGATGCCATTTGGAGCCAAATTATGTGGCCAGATTCTAAATTCAGCTTTTTGAGGGGCTCCCAGACCCCCATCAACTGGGGGCTGCTGCTCCTTTTCTCCACACACTTTTGCCTGCACCCAAAACTTGCTCACACAAGTTCTGCTTCACTTCCCGGAACCTTAGTTAATCCCTCCTTACCCTGCCTTGAGTATCTCTGATTGGATTTTTTTATGAATTTTGGTTTACAGAAAGATTTTACCTTTTAAGTTTTTTCTTTATTTTCTTCTCAAGGGCAGAGTGAATCCACCCTTTTTGTGAGGTTGCAGTGCACAACAACTGAGCAACTGTAGCACAGGGCTTAAAGTGGGGGGCACGCAGTGCCCACCGTCCTTTTGGGCAGGGGCACGGGGTACCCGCCCTGTTTTCCGGCAATGGTGCCCTCCGGTTTTCCACAAAGTGCCCTCGCGTGCCCCCAGATTTAGATATGGATCAGAAAAAAGACTTATTGCAGTTCCAGTTGTGCCCTTAATTAAGGAAGAAAAGAACAAGACATGGAGCAGCTCACACAATATTGTCCCTGGTTGTGTCTGTCAAGCCGGCCTCTGCCATCAGTAGTTCCCTGCCTTGTTCTTCTTGCACAGTTGCCCCAGTTGCTTCTTCACCCAACAGCCGTGAACCCAACACAGCCACGAACGAACTTCAGGATTTTCGTGGTTCGAAATGATTGCAGGTTTGCGGCGCATCTAGGGGGAGTGCGCTTCTCGGCAGCAGGGCTCGTATGCAAAGCATCAGGTGGTATGCATTTCTTTTATGTCTGTCTGCATTTTCTTTTAGGGTGTCTCGCCTCGGTGGTATTTATTTTCTGTTCCTTTTAGATTTTTTTCATCCGGATGCATGTTAAAAAATACCATGCAGAATGTAATAATAGGCGGTTGGGGAAAAATACCAACATGGGGCGAAATGCCAATGCGAATGGGGAAAAATACCAGCGCATGATCTGCAAATGGAATTCTTGTTCATTCTACTCTGCAATCAATCAAATCACTCAGCAAGCAATCAAATCACTCAGCAATCAATCAACTTCTTGCAAGTTTGTTTGGTGTGAAGATGGATTTTGGTAAGGTGGGCACAATAATTGATATGGGATATTCCTGGTGGCGAGTGGCGGCCATACGAATAAAATTTAATCAGTTAAAATTTTCCCTCCGACCCCCCCCCCCCCTGTTTCCAAGATATAGCCCCCCAAAGAATTCCGTTGCTTCTGTTTAAAGAGACCCCATGGAAACCGAGATTTTTGGGGGTGATATCTTGGTAATGCGGGGTCGTTGCACTTTTGTCAACGGACCATTTGTTTTTAGTTTCTTCTGAAGAACTTCTCCACAAAATTGTGCCTTGTACGGTGAAATCGAATCCATCCGTATTGGCCCCCCAAGCCCCCAGAAAAGACCCAACGTGGGCCAATAGGGATGACGTCGGATTTCACCGTGTGCCTACAAGGCCCGTTTTTGTGGAGAAGTTCTTCAGAACACACTAAAAACAGATGGTCCAGTGACAAAAGTGCTATGACCCCCCATTTCCGAGACACCTATTATGGCTCCCAAAAAATCTCGGTTGCCATGGCAACAGAATTCTTTGGGGGCAATATCCTGGAAACGGGGCGGGCAGAGGATAATTTTTTACTGATTAATTTTTATTCGTATGGCCATCAGGAATCCCATATCAATTACGAGTATGCCCCAACTTTACTTAACACCCTGTTTTTGACAAACGAATGACATTTCCACAAAATTGGTGCAAAGAATTTGCGATAGCTGTCCAAGTTTTGAGAACAGGTTTCAAAGAGCTGAGTCGTTTGCCAAATTTAAGTTTTACTCGAGAATATCACTTCAAAATCATCACTTTCCCATCCCCTTTATGCGGAATTCTCATCACGAATTTCGATTGTCTCTTTCTTCTGATGTGCATTCCCCGCTCCTAGGCCAGGGCCTAGATACATCAAACACTGAAAAAAAACTATAGTGAAATTAATAACAGTGAATATAAGTTTCCCCACCTTTGGCTCTGTGCGATGCCCTTTTTTCAAGGATTCTGCCTTTTTCTCCAACGTTTGTGCCCTTTTTCTGCGTTTGTGCCCCTTTTTTCAGGCTTGTGCCCTTTTGTATTTTTTCCGGTGCCTGCCCCTTTTTATTTCCACTTTAAGCTCTGCTGTAGCAGTCATTTTTCTGTTTGGATTTTCTGGGAAGGGATTTCAGACATTTTGAAATTATGTCAGTGCGGTTACATTGATGTTACTTTCATGTCATTTTATTGATGTCACAAAATGATGCATTTGTCATTTATGAAACGGATTTTTCTTCCATTGTGACACTACTTGTCACAGATGACAAGTGAATGCTGCCACCTCTCCACTTTCAAAAAGAGAAATGATGCAAATGGCCTTTGAAAATGGCAATTTAAAGTGCCACATTGATGACATGGTATTTTTTGTTATCATATCAATTTTTGAAGAAGAGGCCTCAATGTGGTTCTATGATCTCATTTATGAGTTTCACCTCGTGACATGTCATAAATGACACCATCATAAGGTGACAGATGTGTCATTTATGTCATATGATTTGTCATTTATGACACGTCGAAAAAGACACAATGGAACCTCACCTAAAATTTGTCAGGGGAAAAAATGAAATAAAAATCATGATTTGGGGCAATGTGTCTGAGAAGGGTCCACATTGTCGATGTCTTCCAGTGAATGCAGTGGCATTCGGCAAACATCCCACTTGTTTCCAGCTGCTCTTGAAAAGAGAAAGGAAGAGGAATCACGATGAGGATGAGATGGATCCAAATATTAAAAATCGAAAAATAGCTGATTCCATTTAAGGGGGGACACCAAATCTAAAATGTATAAATGTGGATTTTTAGCCTAAAAGATGCCTTGGGATCTCCTGAATCCAGTGGTAAAAACGGCTTTGAATTATCTTGTTTATTTCAAAAGTTATGAGAGATTGCGCGAGTACATAAGCTGCCTATTTCAGTGAGATTTCTCATGATCGCCAGAAAATATGACTTTTTCAAACGTATTTTTACCGCTTTTGGACTTTTTCACTCGTGATGACCTTCTATCCCTTCTGTCTCAGCAGTTTTTCATGTTAGAATGCTGAAATTTGGTACATATATGTAAAAAAGTATGACAAATCGACAGACTGTGCCGGACTTTCTATTTTGTTCCTCCTTTTCAATCTAATGCAATTGAAGTACCACATATTTCAGTTTTTTAGCACTTTTAGCGATGAATTTGTTTGAAGCTCGTGGAAGGCATCTTGATGTTGGAAAGAAGTTGCTGTGCTTTGCTTCCACACAAACCAAGAGAGAAAACAAAATTAAAACTCACTCTGCTGATCGATTTCGCTGTCTCATTGACAGCATCCTCAACGCAACTGACGCCGGTTCTCCGAGTTGGCGTCGTCTGCCACACCTGAAATGTCGGCAATGATCTCGGCTGGCAACTGAAAGTCCGATATTTGAATTGGAATTGCGGGAAACCTCGGGGTATCAGTTCCAAAGAGGCTGTGCCAGACATTGGGCAGGCCCACTGATTCACGGATGTTGATGGCGTTTCTGGTTTTTAGGATCTCAATGGACTCCAGTGTGAGGTGCGTGCCCAGGTGTCCTTCACTGGTGCGGATTCACCTAGGCACGCGCCTCACACTGGAGTCCATTGAGATCCTAAAAACCAGAAACGCCATCAACATCCGTGA
>JASGXE010013834.1:0-12170 GCA_030068105.1 Sinentomon sp. SZTP_YWyxl
TGCGTTACAATCCCTTTGCCATATCAGCATTTTCGTAACGGGTATTTTGAAATCATCATAACGCAAAAATATATACAGAAACAGCCATTCGCGGTTTTGATTCACCCTATTTTTACACCCTATTTTTCCATGCACCATCCCGTGAGTCAATGTGTTCCAAGCAAAAAAGGCAAGATTATTGAAAACACCCTGTTCTTTTCGTGTTGTTAATTTGGGCGAAACTTGAATAGACGATGCAGGAATGGGCGAATCTGGAATGGGAGAACCTGGGATGGGGAAATTGGAATGGGCGAAACTGGAATGGGCGAACACGGATTGGGCGAAACTGGAATGAGTGAACACGGATTGGGCGAAACTGGAATAGGCGAAATTGGAATGGACGAAAATGGAATAGACGAAAAAAAACTCAAAGAAATTTCTTGGGCCAAACTGGAATGGGCCAAATTGGAATGGGTGAAACTGGAAGACACCGTCTCGGCCTGCTGAGTTGTAGACAATCTGACCGCGATTCTGCAGGCAAAAACCGGCAACAGCAATCAAAACAAGATCTATTTGCAGTATTTTTGTCCGAACTATACTTATTGCGACGAAAATTTTCCCTACGTACCGCAGCCAAAGAACTAAAACAAAACAATAAGTAAATCGTTATTCATTCTTGCATTTTAGGCACACCAAGTAGACCTTATTAAGCACGCATGATGGCGAAGAAGCACTTTTTCAGATCATTTTTCAACTTTCGTCACTTCAGAAATTCAGCAAGCGTACCACGCTTTAACAAAACCTTTTACAGTATTGCCGAAAATTTTTTTGAGATTATTTTTTTGTAAATAACAGGCAGGAAGAATGTGCAAATAAATGAATATGCAGATAAGTGAGGAATGCAGATGAGTCAGCACTCTTCAAAATTACCTTGTTGTTGGAAAATGGCTGGATTGATAGTAAATGACAGGTAGGAAGAATATGCAGATAAATGAAAAATATGCAGATAAGTGAAGAATATGCAGACGAGTCAGCTCTTTTGAAATTACCATGTTGTTAGAATTTGGCTGGAATGATAGTAAATGACAGGTAAGAAGAATGTGCAGTTAAATGAAGAATATGCAGATAAGTTAGGAATATGCAGATGAGTCAGCATTCTTGAAATCACCAAATTGTTGAAAATTGTGTGGATTGATGGCAGGTCGAAAGAATGTGCAAATAAATGAATATGCAGATAAGTGAGGAATATGGAGATGTGTCAGCACTCTTGAAATTACCTTGTTGTTGGAATTTGGCTGGATTAATAGTAAATGATAGGTAGGAAGAATATGCATATAAGTGGGGAATGTGCACACAAGCATCTCTCTTGAAATTACAGAGTTGTTGGAATTTGGCTGTATTGATAGTAAATGACAGGCAGGAATATTATGCAGGTAAATGAAGAATATGCAGATAAGTTCAGATGAGTCAGCACTCTTGAAATCACCAAGTTGTTGGAATTCGGCTTATTCTGGTGCAAATAAATAAGAGCCATAATTCAGGGCTCCTTGAAATGCATGCGCCTCTCCAGAAAGCCATTATCAAGTGTAGCATACCATTTCATGCAGTGACCTGAAAGCAGTACTGAAAGCGCGTGGTAGCTCTGGGAGCGCGCGCTCCTGCCCGCACTAAGGGTGTGGGAGCGCAGCTCCCACATGCTCTGAACCCTTTGCGCTCCTACAGCCGTAAAACTATGAAAAAACGCTCCCACAGAGCTCCCTCTTTGAGCTCTGTGGGAGCCTTTTCAGATCAAGATCCCAAGATGCCAACAAAATTGCATTGTGTTTTCAGTGTATTTCATATTCCAACGTCAATTTTATTGCCCCTTTGAAGGATGAAAAGTGCCCATCTTGAAGATCAAAGTGCCCTCCTGGAAGGATGAAGTGATGGGCGAAGTGCCCTGCAATTTTTCTGGTGCCCTTTTTTGATAAACCGCTCCTGACCTTTTTCTGGCCCACTTTGAGCACTGCCTGAAAGCATCTGATATAGGAGATGTAATTGCAATTGTGCAGTGGTCGCAATTCGCCAGTTGATGAGAGTCTTTCAGGACAATGCACAAACAATTTTTTCCCTACGAGGATAAAACTGCAAAAAACTTGTGTTTTATTAAACAACCCCGGCTTGCTTTCCACGAACGCAGACGGAAGGAAGTGGAATACGGAAACCTCTTCGGAGACAATAATTTACCCAAAAGTTCCAAACGGCACTGTTTGCGTTGTTCCAGAATTGATGGCCCCATAATCTCCAACGCATCCCGGAAATGCTATGTTTTTGGTCGTAATTCCCACTTATGGTTCTGGAGAGACTCGCCTATGGACTCTTTCCAATGACTGAATTTCGCCAGACAAGAAAGGGTTCCAAAGAGCGAAGGCATAAATGCCTTAGGATGCGCGCTTGTCAGAAATTCGTCAAAGTGGAGAGATCTTTCTATACTCAGTTAATTTTCGCCCCTTCATCATACATAGTCCGCCAAAATTCTTCAAACAGGTGAATAATGTCAAAGACTATAGGCTTAACAGGTGCCATCCAATTTAAAATTCAAGGTGCCATCCAATTTTTTCACGCGTTACACGAAGGTCAAGATGTTTTGCGACGCTTGTTGCAATTGATTCTAAATTACTTTTGAGTTGATAATAAACTTCTATAGGTACAAATCCGAACTAAATTCTATCACGTTTTTATTTCTGACTCGATTCTCATCATTTGTAACGAAGCTGGTTGCTCTGATTTTTTGCCCTGTGCGTTTTCGCGTCCTTTTGAATCGAAAATTCGCCTTTTTGTATTGTCGACATGACAGATGAGGGAGCGTTAAGAAAACATTAGCTCATCTTACAACGTTCCGTTTTTTCCGTTTGTAGGCGCTGCGCTACATAACGCCGCGCGCGTAACTCCCTTTTAAATTCTAATTTGTGAGCTTCGGTTCTTGGGCGGGAGCCCTTGGTGGGCCCATTTTTAAGCGAATTTTACTATTTCGTCACCATTGGGTCCATTGTCCATCAGCCTGGTGGATGGCTGTAAGCCTTTTCGGCATTGATTCCGCCAGTTTGCACAGGTATTGATTTCGCATGCACAGGATTCCAAAAGTTTGTTCTACAATGTCCCAAATTGCATTGAGGTCTCTCAATCCTCTCAATCTCAAGTTGGTTTTCTTCGACAACAGAGTCCACAGCGTTTCTATCACATTCATGTCAGGAGACTTGGGAGGCAGGGACACCAGTCGTATATTGGGATGTTGGTCGAACCACTGCCGGGCAATTTGAGCAGTATGCGCTGGGCAGTTATCCTGTATCACATCGAATTCGTCCTGATGTGGGTGGAGCTGCTGCAGATCAGGAAGAATGGATGTCTGCCACAATTCGACGAAACTCGCTGCAGTCAGGCGTCCCTGAAGCTCATAAATGCCTCCATGGCCATGACCATCTATCCAAGCGAGAACATTTACGGACCTGCGTCCGCTTTTCTGAGTCTGGTGAATATAGGCAGGCTGATATGCCGTGTTGACAGGTCGAACAACAAGACGTTGGTGGTTTCCTGATGTTTCAAATGTTTTTTCATCGAGAAAAATCGTCGACCTCCATCTGCACATAGGCCAATGAATATAATCCTGGGCGAACAGAAGCCGGCGTTGAATGTGGGCATCTGTCAGAGCCAATTTCTGCCTGCTCCTCCGGACAGACAGGCCTTGTTCTTTCCTCCTTCTGGGGACAGTTTGAAGACTGATCTGGAGATTGACAGCATCAAGTGTCTCTGATCTCGTTGCAAAAGGATGCGCTCTTGCAAAATCAACAATAGCCTGGTCATCTTGGGCAGTTGTTGTCCTTCGTCGACCACGGTTTCGGGCAACAGGGTCTCCATGTGGATTCCGATGGTAGGTCGAGATCGGTAGGCGGATGGTATCGCACCTCAGTCCTGTTTGCTGCAGCAATCCCGCGGGTCCGGGAACCTGCAACAAAACATCCCAATTACGAAGCCTTTTGAAAAAGCGGAATAGCACGGTCACCGACTCTGCGTGGCATTGTGGCTTTAATGAGGACCATCTAAAATTGCTGCCGCCTCGTTTGCTCATTCCATACGTTATCAGGATTCGCAATCAAACGAGAGGTAGCAAGCAGTCGACCAGTGCAATGTGGTGCAAAATGGATTTTGCTAATAGGCCCTACTATATTTTTTATTGAACTTTTTTAACAGCATTGATAGGCCTGGTTTTGCGAGCAATGCTGACAGCTAGCGATCCAAGAAAAACCGATTGACCTTTCAGCACCATTGAAGACAGCGCGCAAATAAACATGCAGCTCTGGTAATTGATAAGCCAGAGTTTGACAAACTTCCGTTAGCAATGAGGTTCAAATGGCGAAAACGCGCAATGCAAAGGCAAATGACCAAACGCGAACAACCAGCGAACGCGGAGGCCGCCAAAATGCAAAACAGGATTGAATAAAGTTCGTATCAGTACGAAAAAATTCGGTCCGGATTGTACGCAAGCTGGTTAGATGATTTCCTTCTGCTGGTTTGATGACATGAAGGTTTGCCTACATCACTATAGGTAAGACCTCGTATACCTATACTCACGTCGTTAGAGGCCTGGATATTAGAAAATATAAGATGTTGAGGAGCTTTTACATCTGCTTTTATTAAGACATGCAAATAGACTGGAAGGAAGCTACTGCGACAACTGGAATGAATTAAATAAAACTTGAAAATTCGTATGGCAGGCACCGGGCTGATTCATTAAGTGCGACCTTATTTGTAAGATAATAATTTCCAGGGGTTTGATGAGATCCTGCGCACCGGTTCGCGCCCGGTGGCCCAGAATACCAAAACCATACACAATCTACATTCTGGCTGGAGAAATGCAAGTTTCATGTCTTATCTCTTAACTTGATTCTGATGTGCTTGATTCCAATTGCCCTCTCACTAACTTCGACTCAATGCCCAATTCAATAGATGGATGCATGTTTCGCGACAATGGAAGACGAATATCGCTTAACGTAGAAAGTAAAACTTCTCAACACAATTCTCTCCTCTAAATTGACTATTTAGTCGAAGCTGAGTGTGAGATTAGAATGGGGAATATGGCCGGTGATTTATAAATGACGAGAAATGTCATAATAGCAAATTTAGATTTCTTCGAAGCATTAGACTTCCGATTTTTCGATTACTTTTTCAAGCTTTTCGTATGCTTGGAGGGTCTGAACTTGTTATGTATAGTTCCATTGGACCACCCTGATTTTAATTTGTCACAGATTCATTGCCGGAGGAGATGCATTGCATATATTTGCAGGCATGCAACCATACCTATCAAAGTTGCTTCCGTTACGCCAACGAATACACCAGACAGCGTAGATGAGAGTATGCTGGCTTGATTCCTTTGCTTCCAACTGACACTGCTAAATGAAGTTTTTTTGCATTTTAACGCAATAAGTTACAGTGGAATATAATATAAATGGTTCCATATAACGGATGCAAAGAGACACGCAATCAAATGGGACAACAATGCAACTTTGCAAACACTCAAATTTGCAATAGAATTAAACGTTTCTCACTTTTATAACCTTTGTTGTGCTGTGGCATTTTTATTTCTACTTGGATAATGGAGGCAACAATTTAAATTGAAAACATATATAATATGTGGAATCATTAATATTTTTCGAATTGTACATCGTTTTCGTTAAACGTGGTCCGAAACCGCCGATTATTATTTTTGCGCCTTCTTCGGAAATAAAGCTTTTGTCCTTGAGTGCCGGTAATGTATGTATATTACTGTTCGGTCCACAATTGACTGCGTGCATGGAACAACGCTCGCGCTCGTTTTCATCCTGACGTATCGGTTTTTGGAAGCATCGCAGCTCTCGATTTGTCCGCCAAGTTGGCATCCAACGTCGCTTCTCGCCAACAAAATGAAAATTGCTTGGCCATATCATGTCAGTCCGTTCTTTCTGGCTTGAATTTAGAGCTGATGCTTGTGCTATTGTTTCTACTGATGATAAATAACACTCGGTTGCAGGCCATCCCATAAGCTTTTATGCGACAGCCTCCAGAGGTGCTCCCCCAACAACAGTGGTTTACATTGCATATGAGCTGAAATATGCCATTTCTTATACTGTGAAATCCCGTCGTAACACCGGATGAAATCGAGCGGAAGAGCTTCGCAACTCAGCAATTCACAGTCTTCAGGAAGAAACAATATCGCATTTTTTTAATTCTTTCGTTCCTCCCAATACAACATCTTACCAGCTCATTTATTCCTCCCCAGCAATGGCAGCGGGCAATTATTTCAATTTGTCGCCGAAAATATGGGAATGAAATAACGCAGGTGAGTCAACGTCTCGGACGGCGAAAAAAAGCTCCCGCTACGGCGCGGCGATTGACGCCACGTGGCGGATGGCCTTTAGCGCTCGCAGGCTTTCTTGATAAACAATAAAAAGTCGTAAAAAGTGCAGTCAAAAATGCCAGAACGTAATTAATTCTTGACAGGGTGCACAGAAATGGCAGCTTCTGGATATCGCATACGCGCCGACAGCTGTAGTGAGGTCGCATGCGCGAAAGATAGCCATGACTGAAAAACTCAATCACGTTGACTTTGCGCTTGCGAACTGACAATTTAGCTAGGGAACTGCGAAAAGAACTGCGAAAAGTTGTTGGTCGTGAGGTGAGAGCTCGATACCGCGTTGTTTCTTGAAATTTGCAGCTGGTTTGGTTTACTGATATGAGATATTCCGAGTGCCAAATCTTTAAGTGCCTGTCGTTTGAAATAGCACGCCTCCGCCCTCCCAAAAGATTCGATTGTTTCGAAATTCCGAACAATCGGAATTGTGCCGGAACCTTCCCAATGTCGCAAAGTTGACATTGTTCCGCGTGTTACGAGTTCTGGAAGGGTGGAATTATTCGACGATGCGGATTTTTTCGAATTTATGATTTTTTCTGAAAGACCGGAAACGTCTTTTCTCACCACACAGCGCAAATATACCATAGTGCAGAAAAGCATTTCGCTCCGATCCCGGTTAAAATTCCGATACGGATCGCAGTTCCGCTTCTGAATGATGTTCCGCTTCCGAATGATGTTCCGCTTCCGAATGATGTTTCGATTTCGAAAGAGTTCCTACCCCGAAAAGTTCCGATTCTGTTGCGATAATTTGGACTTCCGACCCGACTTCAAATTTCGAATTCCGCTCAACTCAAATTTCCGAGCACCTAGTAATTTAAATCCGAAAATCAAAATTGCTCATTTCAAAAAAGGTCAGACTCACACCAACTCCGCAGGGACTTGTGGACCGAAGGTATAGCATAAGTCGCGGCTTTCATTTCAGAGCGGAGGACTTTTGCAATTCATAAGAAATAATTGTCTGGATTGCAAAGCGAAATTGACAGATGCAACACCATTCCCATTTTGACTCGTTGGTAAAATCGCCCAGTGCAGGATAAGTTCAAATCTGGATCAAAGTTTGCGGGACGTGGGGGTCGTTACCCTTGCATCTAAGTGATAAAACCGCTTACAACTTTCAGCACAGCCAGGGTCAACACGCCAGCGAAAAAGATAAGTTGCAGATCTGCTACGGGCATTTAATTGGCGTAAAACGACCAGCTGATACATTGTCCAGCGTTTTTCTTGAATGTTTACGGGAGAAAAGGACAATATTTATTCGGCAATCTTGAAAAACGTGCATTTCCCGCTATCAATCTGGTCATCTTCTTCCGAAATTGTCTAATTTGACCCTTAAATTGATCTAAAACGGTGATCGTTTGACCCCTGGTGAAACAAATAGGTCAAGTTAGCATTACCACAAACCCAGGAACTTCCGGATCACAAAAATTCACTTATAATTCAGTCATTTAAAATTTAAATTTTTTCATGGGCGGTACAGGGTTTGTAAAATTGATAAAATAAAAAAAATCCGGCTAAAGTTTCAATTATTTTCGACTTGACGTCGTGGACCTCTCAAACACAGCACTTTTAAGAAAAAAGATAAATGCTTTGAGCGTAATCTCAAAATACACTGTATTTCAAAAAGGTAAAGATATGTTGGTATCTCTTGGTTCGGTCAACAAAACCACAATATGTGATTATCGGTCTAAAATATGCTAAAAATCAACGAGAACCTGAGTAATTTCCTTGACTTTGGGCATGTTAAGACGAACCGAAATACTTAGGAAAGGCTGAATTCGTGGGACTGCAAAACGAGTGATCAATGAAAACACCCAACCATGTTATTCCTAATGTTTCTGCTTGGATGTTCATTCCTTTGGCGATCTGGAAAAGGTACCTGAATGGTTTTGTCCGCCCATAGACCGAATATGCAAAAATGATAACATGGGTCCAGGGGAGAAAAAAGGATATGAATTCATATGCAGAGTATACCAAATGTCTTCGAAGATAGGAGAAATTTTGAAGACCAAACTAACGCAGAGGTTATCTAATTTCGAACAGGGCTTGATGAACTTCTGACCATACACGAGTGTCATGATTATGTTTTGCAGCGCGCAATGCAAATTGATTCCAAATGACCTCTGCGAGTTAAAACCGAGCTCCTGTGTGCCGTTCATGAAATCGGCATGCAGTGTTCGCTGTAAATGGTAGGTGTACCTTCACTCCTCGCAATGGTTGTTCGAATGTAGGAGTTTATTGAGTTAACTCATCCGGCGCCATATCAGTGGCAACATGCAAGCGCTGTATGGCAATCAAAACTCAAGAATCCAACGCAATCATAGGATGTAGGACACTCACTCGCAATGGGCCGCAAAACGAACGACATTCGTGTAACGCGTCAAAGTGCATCACCCTCTGTTGAAGCAACAGATGGCTCCTGTGTTTGCTCGGCCTTTAAATTTTTTCTTGTGTTCGAAGACTGTTGGAGGAACTTCTATAAAAATGCCTTTTCCACCTGTGTCGAACCACAATTTATGTGCCAATTTATTTTTCTCGTCAAAACGGACCTCTTGAGATGTTTCAATTCCCGGACTTCAGAAATCGCTCCCATCGCCAGGTTTTTTGCCAACGCGTTTTCGTGTTAGCATTTTGTGCCAATTGGAACATTTGCACATTTTTGTGGAGCCACAACGAATGATCCACAATGAATGAATGCTAATTTAAGGCACCATTGTAATCTACAATGAGCTGACACTTAACTAGAGAGGCATCATTACGAATAAACATTGATAATTTAAAAGCACCAAAATGATTGAACTAAAGGCAACTGGAAAAAAGCAGGGCTGACAATACAATAAGAGTTTCGAGAAGGTGCCGAAAAATAAAGATTCGATAATGGTAAAAAAAACACAAGTTCTCGTTGAGAAATTGGACGACCAATTGAACAAAGACAAAAGCCTGATTCTTTCGACGAGATTTAGCTGAGTCTAGACAAAGTCATTGCTGTTTTGTGGATCGATGGGAAGGCATCACACACCTGACTATTTCTTGTACCATTTCAGCAATGAACTAAACAGCGATGACTCAAATCGGGACTCAATCAAGTCACGTCTATAGAATCGGACTTTTATAAGTTTGCGTTTGTGCCCTGAATAGCAAACGCAATACAGGAATCAATGTGATATCCTGTATTGCAGATATAAACTACGTTCATGGTTATTTGGCACTAAAATATCACACTAAACGGCAAGAGAAAGGCTAATTTATCATTGCACTAAAATTAGGAAAAATTGGACAGAAAAATCGAAGAATCACAAGTCCTAAAGCCAAATCGTCGTCGCTGACAACGAAAGAAAAAAATATCAATCAAGGCCAGTCTGAAATTTCGTCTTATGTCTGGGCCCTGAAGATCAGCACCCTCGATTCAAATGTAACGCATAAGGTATACAGGGTTGGCTAAAAGTGCTTCGCTATGGAAGCATTCTCTCGATGTTTTTCGGCGCTGGGCGCTAAGAATTCAAAACACTCTAACCATGTTATGTTGATGCAAGGATAGTAGCGGTGGAATAAAAACTCATGCACATGATTTTCTCATTTAACTGTTGCCTCCGACACTTTTTTTATTTCTTTTTACTGTTATGCAGGCGGCAGAAATTAGAGCGCCAGATTTCAACAGGGCTTTCGGGTCAGATTTTGACCTCAGTCACAAAAGAGGATCTTTATTTCTGCAGCATGAGAGTTTTTGCCGAAATCTGAACAGGCGCAATTTTTTACACGTTCGTGTACATCAATTCCGCCGCTATTATATAACACGAGAGAACACAAACATTGTGTCGAATGACATCTCTAAGAACCCTATGTCTGTGGATTTTATTTTAGGACAAATTTTAAAATGTCTGTTTCTTGCTTTTGTGGCGCACCCTTTCAATTTCAGCAAATTTCAAACTCAAATTTTCGAATTTCAACCTTTATTCTGTTGACTGAAATCCAATTATTTTAGTGTTTACTCTATTTGCCGAAGGTGATGGGCTAAAAGCCATCAACAGGCAAATGGGCTATATCCTCATTTGGTAATAACAGGAATTAAATATGAGGTTCCCAGGGTGGGATGCTTTTGGCCAACAGTGAAGACTCTTCCCGCCAAAATACGTGAGTGCGTTGCGAGCTCGTAAAACTCCATCTCATCAGATGAACGTCCATCGCTTCTGATGAACTCGCAGATTTGAGTCGATGCATATCGATTGAAAAGTACAGGCGCGAAGTCATTCCCGTTCTGCCCCTCCTGAAACAAAAGCTGCAATATGTGCTATAACTTTCGTTGTGTGTTGCATAACCATTGAAACTTGCAGGCGCAGAACCATTCCCGTTCTGTCCCCTCCGGAAATGAAGCATTAAAATCACAGACGGAAATTATTCGCTTTATGCCTCCTCCGAAGACAAAAGCTGCAAGACTCACTTAAAATTCTCTTTCTGTCCCCTGCGGAAACAAAAGCACCACTTCGCGCTAAAAAGGTCTATGCGTGTTACATATGTATTGAAAATCGCAGGCGCTAACTCATTTTCTTTCTGTCCCCTGCGGAAACAAAAGCTGCAATATGCGCTAAAATGTTCGATGCGTGTTGCAAATGAATTGAAAATCGCAGGCGCAAACTCTTTCTTACTTAAACTCTTTCAAACTCTTTCTTACTTTCTGTCCCCTATGGAAACAAAAGCTGCAATATGCGCTAAAATGTTCGATGCGTGTTGCACATGCATTGAAAATCGCAGGCGCTGACCCATTCTCTTTCTGTCCCCTGCGGAAACAAAAGCTCCAATACGCGCTAAAACGTTCGATGCGTGTTACATGTGCATTGAAAGTCGCAGGCGCAAATCATTCGCTCTTTGTCCCCTCCGAAAACAAAAGATGCCATTCGCCCTGCTTCTCTCACCAACGCAAATCAATGAACTCATTTCGCACGACAAACCGCACAAGTCGTGGGATTCAGAGATGTTAGACCTTAACGCAACCGGTGGATTCTTTGCGGGAATTCGGAGGTTTCCTGGCCGCATACACAGTTATGCATTTTTTAACCAATTTATTGACGCATTGAGATCTGGATGAGCATGAAAACGCAGGCCATTTGCCCCGATTGGGTACGGATCTAAGGTGTTTCGATTGATCCCCGGTCTTGACTTCCAATTATCAAGTTGCAGGCCTATAGCAACTACGGAAGTCTTTTTTCAGGCACCCGAAATTGTGATTGTTGGAATTTTAGCACAATATCCACTCCGGGAGGCGAAGTTGCCCTTCCAAAACCGAGTATGCAACGATTAAACACCGACATTTGCACGCTTTGTCGCAATCTGTTAATTCTGTTTTTAACAGCTTGCATCAGACTAAAAGGTAAATCCCGGAGGCGATATTTAAATGAGAAAAACACAAGTGCGGGCAAAGTAATTTCGTCACCACCAAACTGCAAGCGATCGCCAGTCATGATGGATTTCCCCCGTCTATCCACTTGCGATTTTTTAAATGCTAATCTATTTGTGAAAATACAAACCTGGTCATCTAAAAAAGGCTCGCACATGTTTTGCACTGCTGCGTTTTGCACAACGAGCTTTGAAAACTAACAAATTAACAACACAAATTAACTAACGAAACTAGAAATTAAAGTCGAAAAAATATAAGTTAAGTTTGTAAATCGTTGCGTTACATGACAATTCTACGAGTACAAACTCAAAAGTTCAAGTGTCGAAACTTTGCCTAACATCTTTCTTTGTATGTCCTTCTTTGTGTGTTTTTCCTCTC